>CAUYRT010107860.1:0-35046 GCA_963574885.1 Lepilemur ruficaudatus
GTTGGCCAATTAATTTCTTTCTGTTTTTAGTGGAGATGGGTCTCACTCTTGCTCAAGCTGGTTTCGAACTCCTGACCTTGAGCGATCTGCCTGCCTCGGCCTCCCAAAGTGCTAGGATTACAGGCGTGAGCCACCGTGCCCGGCCGTGAAAGATTATGTTTTGACCCATCTCACAGCTTGTAAGAATCTACTCTAGACCCAAGATAAGCAGAGACGGTTAGAAGCAATTAAACATCTGCTTTACTGCTGGGTTCCAGAAATCATAACTTTTACTGGCCAAATGCTCTTTAAAATGCTGAACTAGGCTGAGCATGGTAGCTCATGCCTGTAATCCCAACACTTTGAGATGTCAAGGCAGGGGGATGGCTCGAGGCCAGGAGGTTGAGACTAGCCTGGGCAACTTAGCAAGACCCCATGTCTAGAAAAAATAAAAATTAGCTGGGCACGGTAGCTGCATCTGTAGCCAAGCTACCAGGGAGGCTGAGGAGGGAGGATCACTTGAGCCCAGGAGTTCGAGGTTGCAATGAGCTATGATTGTGTCAAAGCACTCTAGCCCCGGTAACAGAGCAAAAATTTATCTCTATAAATAAATAAATAAACAAATATGAAGGAGGATGCGCATAGGTCAAATGCAAATACTATGCCATTTTATATCAGGGACTTGAGCATCTTCGGATTTTAGTATTTGCAGGGTGTCCTGGAACCAATCCCAAATGGATAGGAAAGACCATACTTATTGCCTTACCTGTTCATTTCAATCCCAGGGCCTTACAGAGTACCAGTACCCAAGAGGTCTTTCACTATACAGGGGCCAAGTATTGTATTCATGGTGGAATGCCTCACATTTTTAAGTAAGGAGTGATTTACTTTTTATTTTTATTATTTTATTGAAGTATAACTTACAATAAAACACACAAATCGTTAAGTATACAGTCCAATAAATTTTTACATACATTTACACCTGTGTAACCACCACCCAGATCAAGCTATAGAATGCTTCCAGCACCCACGGCACTGGGCTACCTCACTGCACCAGAGTAACTGTCACTGTGGCTGGAGGAGCTGAGCCAGTAGGGCGATGTAGCTGGGGAACACCATCTAGGGAAGTGTTGAAAGAATTTCAGGGGTTTGGGCTGGAGAAGCAAAATCACTGGGGCAAGGTCATTATGTGTGTGAAGAACTAATACGTACAGAGCAATTAGATTTGTTCCTTGTGGGGCCGTGGGGAGCAGTTACAGGGAAGGGCATTTCAGTTGAGCACAAGAACCCTCCTACAACCAGAGCTCACCTGCATGGCAAGCAGCCCCCAGGAAAAGATAAGAAAGGTCCCCATCAGTAAAGGTGTCAGTCAAGGACAGGATGGCAGGCATTGAACAGCAATTATGGGGTGGCAATAGAGGACTCAGCTGGAGGTTATGCCTTCCAACTCTGAGCTTCTTTGGTGCTTGAGTTCTGTGATAGTAGCAGAGAGGACTCCCTTTTCTGGTGCTCACAGTCTAGGGATGGATGGAGCAGATGTTTGGGTGTCCTATAAGATGGGACCAGTACTTGCAGGAGAAGTTGGTTGACCCCACCTCATGCCAGGTTATCTTTGAGCCATCCCCTCATGTACCTCCTCAGTCCTTTCAGCCCTGGTCCCTCTGGCAGGCAAGCAGGTATAATGTCATGGCTCCTGCCACTACTAGCACACTCAGGCAGAGGTGACACTGTAGGGTCTTGCTACTTTTTGCCTCCAGGAACCAGTGTCCTGGCTGCCTCAAGAGCAGAATCACACTGAACCCAGCCTGACACCACCTGATGAAGGGACAGCCTGGGGCAGCTGCAGCTCCTTGAAGGACACCAAGTCTGAAGGCTAAACATCCCCCTAACCCTCTGCCCAGGCTTTACCCACTGAAAGGAGAATTTTCCCTAGAACCCGTGATTTATTTATTCTAGAGGATTATTTCAGAATTCTTCCCTGGGGTTCTTCTAGGACACCATCCTTCCCTCTCCACCCCTTCCCCTCCTCCAACTTGTTAGAAGGAGAGAGATGGAGTCTGCAGGCAATGACACCCTCCTCTTTCCCGCACCTGGCCAGGGCGCAGATCAGATGAGGCTGAGGGGGGGCGCAGGGTCGGCTTTCAGGCCCTTCCAGGGAGCTTAGTGGGAAGAGGATAGCAAGTTTTTAGGGTTTTCCTTCTAAAAGGCAACGTGCTTAACCTCTTGAGGTTTTAATGAAAATCATGAATACTCTCCAGAGATAAAACGTATTGAGGAGATTTTGCCTTCCATCGGGGAAGGTGGGGCGCCGTCAGACCCTCGAAGTCCATCTGTGAAGCCCCTAGGATTAAGGGGTTAGGGGTCCGGCTTCCTGGCACCGCCAAAGTCCAGGTGTGGGGAGGGTCCCCAGCCTCTCTCTGCAGATGCAAGACGTCTCCGGCTCTCGGTTTGCCGCGCTCTAAAATGGGCGCCCAGGGGCTGCGTAGGGAGGCAGTGGGAGGGCTGGCCGGGGGAGGAGGCGGGCTGCGGCGCCGCTCGCGGTTGGTCTCCCGCAGCCGGGGGAGGGCGAGCATGTGTGCTCGGGAGGCCGCGGGAGGCCGGCGCCCGGGAGCGCACGGGGAAGGCGCGGGAGCCGACGCGCTGCCCACCGGCCACACAGGCGCCCCCGCAGCTCCCCGGGCCCAAGGGCGGGGCCCCTCGCCGGGGCGGCCCCTCCCCGCCCCTCCCTCCCTGCTGCCGGCCTCCCCAGCCCGGCCGGCCCTCCCGCGGGCGGCGCGGCACTCGGGCACCGGGCTCGCTCGGAGCCACAGCCGCGAGCCCGCCAGCCGGGGCCATGGGCTGCGACGGCCGCGTGTCGGGGCTGCTCCGCCGCAATCTGCAGCCCACGCTCACCTACTGGAGCGTCTTCTTCAGCTTCGGCCTGTGCATCGCCTTCCTGGGGCCCACGCTGCTGGACCTGCGCTGCCAGACGCACAGCTCGCTGCCCCAGATCTCCTGGGTCTTCTTCTCGCAGCAGCTCTGCCTCCTGCTGGGCAGCGCCCTCGGGGGCGTCTTCAAGAGGACGTGAGTGCCGCGCCCGCTCGCCCACCGGCGCCCTGCCGACCCTTCCCTCCCGCCCCCTACCCAGTCCTGCTCCAGCCGTGCCGGGCTGCCCGTCGCCCCCGTCTCCTGGTCGGCCGCGACTACCCTCGCCAGCTCCGCCAGCTGCACCCCGCCTCGGCGGAAGGGTTGCCTCCCTCCCCCACTCCCTCTCCCCGGAAAACTCTCCCCAGAGACTGAAGGTGACTTCTGGATTATTTATTTGCCTTCACTCACCCGCGCGAGAGGGTAAAACCAGTTCCCACCCCTTCCCCCGCCCGCTACCCCACGGGGAGAGAAAGGAGTGATGGAGTTTGCAGAGGTGGGGAGGGTCGCTCTCTTGCTCAGCTCTCTGAGGTTTGTCAGTAGCCCCGCTGCCTGCCGCTGCTGGGGGCGGAATTGGAAACGAGGTGGAAGGACAGTGGGAGGGCCAGCTCAGTGGCAGTGCTGGGTGTCAGAGCTAGCCTGCGGCTTCACTGAGCACCCAGGGCCGGGCTCCACTCATAATCAGCTGCATGTCAGCTGACACAGGCTGTCCCTTCCCCACGTCCAGCGAAGGGGCTAGTGGGTTCTGTGTGGTCCTGCTCCCGAGAGAGCCAGGACACAGGTCCTGCGTTGGCCCCTAGAGGTGACACTCCATCCCTGGTGCCAGGATTCTCCTCTGCTCCCCGCCTCCTCCCCATGCCACTATTCCCTGGCCTCTGCCCCAGGACAGGGCTCTGGTCTTTCCCTGGCATGTCCCCTTTGGACACCCTTGCAGAGCCTCATTCTCCTGGCTCAAATTGGACAGGGCCACCTCTGCAGGGCCCTTACGGAAAGGCAGCAGGATTCACTCCCTTGGTACAGCTGGGAAAACAGAGACCCAGAATACAATAGAATAGGGAACAGAGGACTTGCAAGCCAGAGGCTGCTGCATGATTTCCCTGGTCCCAGCTCCTGGCTGAGTGGTCTTCTTAATTGCACAGACTCAAGCAAGCAGCTAGCCTGGGGACAAAATCACAGTTGGACTATCCCAGAGAAACCTCTGGGAGGACCATTCTGGATCAAGGGCTCTTGCCCTTTGCTCACTCCTAGAAGTATCCATGATGGTGGGTGTTCCTGTCCACCTCACTAACAGAGCCAATGGAGAGAAACACAGGTGTCAATACAGATGGAACTGAGTTTAAAACATGAGCAATTCGGGTGTCCCCATTTTCCCCAAATCCTCTTGTAAACTGGAGAATTCTCTCCTTACGAAGCAAATGTCCTTGTGTGTGCCAGTGTTTTTGTGGGTTTGGTACAGGATTAGATGTATAGGAGATTCAGAAATCTTAAGGAAGAGCTCAAGATCCATTCTGCCTAGAGGCTTAATTAGAAATGAAGATAAAGTGTCTTCAAATATCAGAGGTTTTTTCTTAAGTGTTTTAACTGACAAAAGCTCCCTTACCTGGAACTTTTGAGAGCATGTGTAGTTCAAAGAACAGGAAAGGGAGTGAGGATAATTCTAAATGACAGGCTGGCAGGCCAGGTTTTGTGAAGCCAGTAGAAGACACATACCCAACTTCCTGGACAACTGTCTTCCTGGACAGCTTTGTGCCTCCTTCAGGGCTCCTTAATCAACAGGCGGCTCTGACTGGGGGAGACAGTCCTACAGCAGGACACAGGCTCACAGAAAAGAAAAATGATAATGACAACAATCGTAACTAACTTTATTTTGCACTTACTTTGTGCCAGGCACTGTTGATAGCACTTTACATGTATCAACCCATTCAATCTCCACAACAACCCTGGGAAGTAGTGCTATTATCGCTATTTTGTGCAAAGGAAGCTGAGGCACAGAAAGATTAAGGAACTTGGCCCATATCATGCAGTTGTTAAGAAGAGAACTAGCCAGGATTTGAACCCAGACATTTGTCTCTAGAACCGGATACTTTGGTGGTGCCTCTTGCTTTGTGAGCACGCAGCTTCAACTCGGCAGATCAGGGGCATGGGATGTGTATCCCCGTGGATACTCATGGGCTGAGTATTCCTGAGCTCTCACAACTCCTGGGTGGGCCTCTGGGCCTTCCTGCTGGGATCTTTTGAGGAGGGTAGGTCCTATTAGCAGTTCAGCTTTAAATTCTGAACCTCAGTCCTCCCACTTCCAAGACAAAATGTCAAAAAGAACCCTTTCCTTTGATTAAAAGCAAAGCAGACTTCCAGTGGGAATGGAGGGATGTCCCAGGGGTGACCTTGGACATAGGCGATAGTCTACCATCACCTAGCTAACTCTGGGCAGCTCTCATCACAGTTCCCTATCCCCCGCCCCCAAACAAACAGAACTTCCACCAGCCCAGAAACCAGCCTCTAAAGCTTGATTCCACAGGGCCTTGCCATGTCTCAGTTAAAATACTAATACCCTTGCAAGTAAGTGCTTTTCAGCTTAAGTGATTACCAGCTAGTGCAGCTCTAGTACTTGTGAGTGGGGGATTGGTTTAACAGATCTGTTAAAGCCAGCTGTTGCGGGGGTTGGGGGAGAGTGACGGATGACACGTGGGAGAGGAGAGTCCAGGCAGCGCCTTTCTCTAGGGCTCCTACTCAGGTCCTGCCTAGACTGGGGGCCCAGGCTGAACAGGGCTTCTGGACGCCTCCATAGGGACGTGCGTTGGAAGGAGCGTACGTGGAGAGCCTTGAATGTTGGGGTGGGTGCAGGGGAGGACTTGAGCCTCTGCTCTGGGCAGCACAGCCTATGTGCACACTCCTGCTCTTTCTCTCTCTCTGCCTCTGAGGCTTCTAGCATAGACAGAGATCTTGAAGGAGGCCGACACATGCAAGCAAGAGGGCGGAAGAATCTAGATCACACCTTCCTTAGGAAAATCTTGCTTACCACAAGGAAGAAATCTTTCAGAGAAGAGAAAAACAAAAGGCTAGTTGGTTGGCAGGGTGTATAGGTATGAACTTTGTCAGATAGGAAAGGTGAGGGGGTATTTAGATTAAAGATTAGGTTTTCTTCCTGGTTTCTCGGGGACCTGTCTAACCAGCCCAGGTAGTTGGGAGACCCCTTTATCTCGGAGGCATCGGGGTAGTTAAGTGACTTTCAGAGCCTCCTCAGCCTTTTCCCAGCCTCACCTTGGCCTCTCCCCTGCCTGCACCCTCTTAACTGAAGGCTTGAGTTCTTCCTCTGTGCCCTATTCACTCTCTCTCCTTTTCTACCTTTTTCCCCCTCAAATTTCTTCTAGTCTGCAAGCCTTGCCCTGCCCAAGACCCAGCTGTGACACCATCCTGCCCGTTGCATCAAACGCTGTCTTCCACGCACCAGTTACCGAGGCCACTCTCAGACTGGTGGCCCTCTGAAGTCCCTGGAACACAACCCAAGCCAGATCCTCCCTCTGAGCTGGGCTCTGGTTGGTCTCCCATCCAGAAAGCCTCTGCCTCTCTCTCCAGCACCTTGTCCGCTTTTCAGCACACAACAAACCTGTGCCAAAAGTCTACAGGGAGTCCAGCACCAGACACGGTTCTGGTTTTAAAAACCCCTCTTAACATCGGGCTATCATATGACCCCAACTCCTAGGTATATGCCCCAAAGAACTGAAAACATATGTCCACACTAAAACTTATACACAGATGTTCATAGTAGCATTATTCATAACGGTCAAAAAGTAGGAACAAATCAAATGCCCATCAACAGATGGATCGATAAACAAAATGTGGTATATTTATCTGGGTGCAGTGGTATATGCCTGTAGTCCCGGCTACCAAGGAGGCTGAAGAGGGAGGATCACTTGAGCCCAGGAGTTTGAGACCAGCCTGGGCAACATAGCAAGACCCCTGTCAAAACAGAAATGTAGTATAGCCATACAATGGAATATCACTCAGTCATGAAAGGGAAGGAGATATTGACACATGCTATTAATACAACATGTATGAATGTTCGAAATACCATACTAAGTGAAAGAAGCCAGACACAAAAGACCATATCTTATGTGATTCCATTTATAGAAAAGTCCAGAATAGGGAAATCTATAGATACAGAAAATAGATTAGTAATTGCCTAGGGCTGAGGGTGGGGTGTAGGGAGGAATAGGGAATGACTGACTACTGAGGGATATAGGATTGCTTTTTGGGATGACAGAAATGTTCCAAACATAGATTGCAGTGATGGTTTCACAACTCCAATATACCAAAAACCATTGAATTGTAGAATTGTACACTTAAATATGTGAATTTTATGGTATTTAAATTAGATATCAATTTTTTTTAAGTTAAAAAAATTCTGAAAACTCAGCCCACCCTTTAATTCACTCAACAGTTCTCTCTTAAGTCAGACCCTGTTTTGGGGATGAACATGACAGACAAGGTGAGGGCCCTGCTGTCATCGAGCCTACATTCCGGAGGAGAATTTTAGATGGTGACATGAAGGACATAAAGCAGGGTAGGGTGGAGAGTGGCAGAGGTGGGGGGCTACTTTAGTGCTCAGAGAAGGCCTGTCTGGGAAGGTGACATTAGAGCTGAGGCTTGAATGACTGGAGGGAGCCAGGCGTGCACAGGGGGAAGAGGTATTCCAGGGGGACAGACTGCAAGTTCCAGTTCAGCCCCCATCTAAGGAGCACTCCCTGCATCGCCAGCACCCCAGCGGGCCCTGGGGGATGCTGTTACGTACAGGGTGCAGCTCCAAACCTCAGGGTCTGACAGCACAGTGCTGCCTTGGGTTGGGGTCTCTCGAAAGACAAATCTGTGTGCCCCTCCCACTGGGTCTCCCGGCTTTAACAACTGGAGTGTGAGTGTGGAGGCTGGGGTGCCCGAGTTAGAGGGGCACCTCCTCTCCCCTGGCGCTTTCCTCAGTCTGAGCTGCCCCTTCATCAGCCTGGCTCGAGATAATCACCAGCCTGACCGAGCTCCCAGGGGTGCCTTGTCTCCTGGTTTCTTGTCCCGGGTCCCCACACCATCTCACTCTGGGCTGCCTGCCCGCTTTGGGGTGGGTAGCGCTGGGATGCCTCCGTCTGTGATTCTTCTCTCTGCTCTGCGTCTCCGCCTCAGTCCTTCAGGGAAGGAGATCACGGAGGCTGGGCAGGGGAGGGAGGGAAGGAAGACATCCTGAGCAAAAACGTAAGGAGAATGTCAGTGTTGCCAGACCCTGGGGTCACTTTGGGCTGGCACAGGGCTGGGCCCCAGCAGCATTCTTACCCGTACCCATGAGTGGAGGGCAGGAACAGGCCCTTCCCCTGTTTTGGAGCCAAGCAGTCCCTGCTCTATTCACAGAACTGGGAGGGCAAGAGCAGGTGCCCAGGGCAGAGCCACGTCAAGGTGATCCCATGCTCCCTCGGGGTAAGGCAGAGCACTGGGGCTGAGAGGGTTGTTCAGCAGCATGCTCAAGGTCACCCAGCAGACTGGGCTGGGCAGGCAACTGCAGCACCGCAGCAAGGCTGGGGAGAGGGGACCCTGGCTCCCTCCTCTTCCTTTCCGCTTTGCACCTTCTGTGTGGAGCCATTAATAAGTAACTTGGTCATTTCTCAGCTTCCTGAAGCAGGTTTCCTATACTGTCTAGGCTGTTTCCTGGGTCTCCCTAGGCCTTGAGGGAGTGAGGCTCTTCCTCTAATTAGCCTGAATTAACCTGTGAACTGAGGACAAGAGGAGGGAAGATTGATGACACTCTGCTGGCCTTTGCCTAGATTGGGAGTCGAAAGACTGGACCCTGGCTCAGTTGTACTCTCTCTTCCCCTGTCTGGGCCTTAGTTTCCTGATTTGTAAAATGAAGGGCAGGATTCACGTCCTTGCTGCCATTCTAGCTGGGATGCTGCGGTGGGAGGAGGGTGGTCTGGGAACGACGGGCCGTGATTCCTCCCTTTGAGGGATCCTCGGCCAGCCAGGGTGGCCCCAAAGGGTGTCGCAGTAGGAGTAGAAGCAGGCATTGGGGGAAGCTCAGGAGCTGGCACTGATCTCTGCACTCTTTCTGCTGAGCACAGTTCTCTGGGTCCAGTAATGCTCTTTGGGGGAGCCAGGGCCACAGGGTAAGCACCTGGGAGGGGCTGCAGGGGCCATGGGGAAAGCCCAGTGAGTGAGCAAAGGAGGACCAAACGCCATCTCACGGCAGCCTCAGGCTCATGCAGAGCTTGCTGTCCCCATTTTATAGCAGAGGAAACTGAGGCTCAGAGGGGCTGAATGTAAGTGGCTTGCCTCAAGCCACACTGCTGGAAAATGGCCAACGTGAGTCTAGAACCCAGTCTTCTGATGACAAATCCCACTACATCCTCGCTGCCAAAACTATTTTGACATAATTATTCCATAATTTTTAATTACCCACCTTCCGGAAGGGCCCATTGACCAAGCCATTTAAAACAGGCAATAAATGTCTTTCAGTCTGGCTCTGGGATATAGCTGGGACTTTTTTTTTTTCTTGGCAACAACATACCATTCTAAAGAAATTTGTTCAGGCTGTTTGGAATGTCCAGGCACAGCCCTGCTGAAGCACTTGGGGAGAGTGGGCAGCCTGGGATCCAAAACCAAGATTTCCTGTGGCACAGATGTCCCCATTTACGGGGAACAGGTCATCTCCATTTCCCTAGCCCCCTGGCCCGATGTGGGCTCAGTCCTCCTGCCCTAGCTGCTTCGAGGTGTCTAGTCACAGACAGCCCGGGGTCTGGCAGGAGATGTCGGGAGGAGATTTTCCAGGCCTGGTTCCCTCCGGCCTCCCTTTTCTGTTTGTTCTCTCTTTACACCTCCCTCCTGCCTGTCACTGTGCCTGGGACAAAAAATGCCCTCGTGGGCATCTAGTGTCCTTCTCAACAATGACAAGGTGAGAGGAGACCTAGGGCAACCCATGGGATCAAAGGACAGGGTAGCCCCTGTGCTGCCAGCCCTTCCCCTTCTCCTGTGTCCCCTGCTGTCCACTGGGCATCTTCCTGGCAACCCATCCCTATGTTATTCTTTATCTCTCTGCCTCTGCCACCCCCATCAGATAATCCAGCGGAACTCCCACATCAGCCTCCCAGCAATCCCTTCCTCCCGTCTCGTATGGGGCGGCCAGACAGGCCTTCCTCAAACGTTGCACCTTGCCCCTGGCAACATCCAGGATTGAAGACCTTCTCAGGACCAAGCATGGGGCCAGGCATGGGTTCCTCATGGAACAGCACATGCCTTGGGAGGCTGGTGACAAAGCCGGCAGTTAGGACAGCAAGCATTTCGATCCCTGGTAACAGCCGCAGAGGGACCGTGAGAAGCACATGTTCTAGAGACTAAGCTGCTCTTCGTTGTTTCCTATCCCTGCAACTCAAGGCTCTGCAGAATCTGGCCGCATGTTCCCAGCTGGCGCTCCCCTCTCCAGCCTGGCTGCATCTGTGGCCCGGCACCAACCACATATGTGCACATGCATGTGGGCACACTCCTCGTGGAAAAGCATGGCATAGAGATATAACAGCAGGAGACCTGGGTTGCAGTCCAGGCTCTGTCCGCTACCGTCTTAGCCTTTCTCAGTCTGAGTTTACTCCTGGGGCAGATGGGCAGGGTGACAAAGCCCACCTCACAGCCTTGTCACGTGCACCTGGTGCCTGGGGAACTGTAAACAGATGTCAGTGGCTACCATGTAAACTGCAGCGCCAGTAATTATCATCATTTCCTTTCCCACAGCTCCTTCCTATCTCAGCCTACTGATGCCCGGTCCCATTCCCTCAGGACTTTGCCTCGAGACTGATTACTGAGCCACTTTCATCCGGGTTTTTAAAAACAATAATGATAATGAGTTAATTCTTCAAGAGAGTATTTGCATTTGTTTTTCTAGGGTGTCTCTGCTTTACTGCAGAGTGGTGAGTGGGGTAGCGGAAATGTCAGTCCTGGTCCCGAGGTCGATAGGGGGATATTTACAATGTGCAGATAGGGGCCCTCTTGCTGTCCCTGAAGTCAGCCACCCAGGAGACTGCCTGGTCTGTCTTATCCAGGGAAAGGAAGGGGAAAAAGGGAACTATTATGAGCAGTCTGCCCTTTTTATCAACCTGCAGTGTGTGTCGGCGTCACCTCTGTGCTGGGCACTAGGCGGGAGGTGGCCACGCTGCAGGACACAGCGGCACAAGGAGCACAGTGAGCCACACAGGGCAGGGGGGTACAGCAGGGCCTGGGCTCTCAGTGCTGGGGACTGTCAGAGCAGGGACACCCCTGGAGAGCCAGAGGGGTCGGGAGGGACCTGAGCAGGCCTCCGCACAGCACTGCCCTCCCTGGGTTCCTCCTAACAGCTGGCCTTGCAGCGGGTGTACCCTCCCCTCTCACTCACCGAGCTCTGAACTGGGAACAGACAGGGGTCTTGATCAGTAATGTCCCCGACAGATCAGCCTGGAAACAAGAAAAGGGAAAATAACGAACTGCTGCTATCCGCAGAGCCGTTTTGATAAAGGTTTTAATCAAAGATGGAGCAAGATATGATGGCTGAAGGCTAGCGCTGAGGGCCAAGGGGGTCAGAGGCAAAGAGCCCTGGGAAAAGACACAGCCTGGGGGCCACTGGGGACTTCCCTCTTCTCTTCCGTGTGCCAGAAACTCAGAGAAGGTCTTTTTGCCGCTCGCCAACCCCCCCCCCCCCGGCAACCTCTCCAGGTCCAGCAGCCCAACTACAGGCTGACTGGAGGCTCTCCAACTTTTCATAATCTGAGAAAGTTCCTCCAGAACCTTCCAGAACCTTCTTGCTGTCCAATCTCCTCTCCCTGACATTAGCCTTTCAGACTGCTTCCAGAAAAAAAAAAAAAAAAAGGCTTTAATCTTTTCTCTGAGAGTCTGGTTATTGGGCAGGGTGTCCCCAAAAGACCTTGCCAGAGCCTTAGACGCACCATTCGCTCATTCATTTCTTCACTCATGGGGAAACAGGCCCTTAGCCTGCCTTCTGTGGGCTTTTTTTTTTTTTGAGATAAGCTCTCACTCTGTCACCAAGGCTGGAGTGCAGTGGTGTGATCATAGCTCATTGAAGCCTTGAATTCCTGGGCTCAAGCGAACCTCCTGCCTCAGCCTCCCAAGTAGCTAGGACTACAGGTGTGTGCCACCACACCTAGTAGGTCTCAAATTCCTGGCCTAAAGTGATCCTCCTGCCTCAGCCTCCAAAAGAGCTGGGATTACAGGCATGAGCCACCATGCCCGGCCTCTGTGGGCCTCTGTGGGCTTTTCTACTGTCTGAAGAAGGGGACAGGGTCACCACTCAAACACCTCCCGGTGGGGCCTCTCTTCCGGACATTTGCCAGGCACAAAACCTGCAACCTCCGCCTGCTAGAGGGGTCGCCAATTTACCCAGATACCCGGGCTGTGGGCCCGGTGCCTGTGAGGCAGTGGCTGTCTCACCCGTCCTGGGTGGCAAGGGCACACTGTGGCCAGCACCTGTCCCTGGGTGAGGGGAGTGCCCAGCTCAGGAGCTTTGGGCTCAGGTTCCATCTCGGGTCCCACCTGCCTATGGTGCAGTTCTCTTGACAGGCTCAAAGCAGCTTCCTTGGGAGGGATAGGAGATACTTTTGCATTTAATTGTTTATTATAAGTAAATAATTTAAGATTAAGTAAACAACATAAAATTATTTATAAGTACAATAATAAAAAGTAACTAGGCTTTGTGAAGTGCCGATCATGGGCCACAGTACCTGGAGTTCTCTTAGCAACCTGGGACGTAGAGATTGTTATCAGAGGAGACACACTTTCGACAGCTTGCCCACTGTGGCTGACAAGTGACCGAGCTTCACCCTCAGCTCCCTTCCCTTCCCACCAGGGGGTGGGAAATGTCTTGTCTTCCAGAGGCCACTGGCACATAGAGGACAGGGAGGGGGTTCTTCATTTGAAGGGCTCCAGCCCCGTCCCCTGACACCACCCTCCCTGCTCCAGCCTGGCCCAGTCGCTGTGGGCCCTGTTCACCTCTTCCCTGGCCATCTCCCTGGTGTTTGCCGTCATCCCCTTGTGCCGCGATGTGAAGGTGCTGGCCTTGGTCATGGCGCTGGCAGGCCTGGCCATGGGCTGCATTGACACGGTGGCCAACATGCAGCTGGTGAGGATGTACCAGAAGGACTCGGCTGTCTTCCTGCAGGTGAGCCAGGCCGCAGGCATGGGGCTGGGTAGTGGGGAGGGCGTGGGGAGCTCCTTGGGCCCATGCATCTCTCCCAGCCCCTCCCCAGGTATTTCCCTCTGGACCTGGGTGGTGACTCAAAAAGAGATTCGCGCCTGTCTGCCCAGCATGACCATGTACCAGCCGTGCCACACTGGGTGGTCACTCAGTGCCCATGGACTTGGGGTTCCTCACCTCTAAGCAGCCTGCATTCAGGAGTCTGAATGCCCATGAGAGGAAGTTCTTTGTAAACTGGAAGCGTGTGATGGGGGTGGGGGTGGCTGTTTCTTCCCATCTCCTTATCTCTTTTCTTCCTTCTTCCCCAGTCACACAGGAGCCGGGATTCCCACCCAGCCCTTCCCTTTGGGGAGTTAGCTGGCAGCTGCTAACCTGGGGAACAGCCCTAGTTGGGGGTGAAGATTGGGAAAGAAGAGAGACAGGGAGGGAGGGAAATGGTCAATGTTACCCAAGTCATCCCAGGCCATGAGGGTGGTTGACTTGGATGACAGTCACCTTTCCCCACCTCTCCAGCTTCCTGCCCCCTTTGCTTCCCACTCTGGGGCCAGGCAGGGGCTCCTGGATGGGGCACAAGGTGGTCTCGGGGGAGCTGGCCACCTGTGGGCAGAAGGCCAGGCCACGGCTTCCTTGGACTTTACACTGAGCCACGTGCCCCCTTCCCCTCCAGGTGCTCCACTTCTTTGTGGGCTTTGGTGCTCTGCTGAGCCCCCTCATCGCCGACCCCTTCCTGTCTGAGGCCAGCTGCTTGCCTGCCAACAGCACAGCCAACGCCACCTCCAGAAGCCACCTGTTCCACGCCTCCAGGGTGCTGGGCCAGCACCACGCTGAGGCCAAGCCTTGGTCCAACCAGACACTCCCCGGGCTGTCCCCGAAGGACGGGGTGGGGACCCGAGTGTCCTATGCCTTCTGGATCATGGCCCTCATCAATGTGAGTGTCACGGGGCAGGCCGGGTGGGGAGCTAGTGGACAGTCCACACATTCCAGTCTGCCCAGCGCCCAATGCAAGGGCTGAGGTGTGCCATCCCAGAGGCAAAAGGATGGGTGAACTGACCCTCCCAGGGGTCACCTCCGAAGCGCTTCAGTGACCTCTGTGATTGCAGTTTCAAGGACGGGAAAGCAATGAGCAGGCTGAGCGCAGTGAAAATCAGAGCTAACTTTCAAGTCATCTGAGGCTCCGTGGCAAACCAGCTCTTTCCCTCCAAGGCCAGATGTAGTGTACCCTGGCACTGTGGCAGGAAATGTTAGGCTCTTCTCCGGGGTCCTTCTCGCTGGTGGGATTCTCCTGTGCTCTGCTGCCGGGGGGCTCCTGTGGAGGATGGGGGGATGGACGAGATGACCTCCGAGAGGCCCTGCCTGCCAAGGCAGCCTGTGGTGGGAGCAGCGGAGAGACCACCTCACTCTGTGATTCTGAGGCCCCTTCGTTTGCGCTAGTGCCAAGTCAGCACTGACTCCGGTCTGTGGCTGGAAACCGCCTCTGGTGCTCTGCAACCCAAGATGGGCTCCCCCGCGTTAGCCCAGGCTGGAGCCAGAGGGCCAGGTGGGGAGACCCCCTGTCCCTACCCAGCCTGGCTGGGGAAGAACTATTGGCCACACCAGAGCAGCCCTGGCCTCCCAGCTTGGGCACAGTGTGGAGCTGGGGACAGGGAGTGTTCCAGGCGGCCACTGGCCTGGCTGTGGGACGGAGGCACCATGCTGCTAGTCACGGGGCCACAGAGCCTCTCTTTGCACCAGGTGGACTGGTCAACCCTGCAGGGCCAGGCAGGCTGGACCCAGGCACCACAGCAGCTGCCTGCCTGCTGTTGAGCCTGAGTGATGCCACACAGGTAGGACTGAAAGGCGCCTTTGAGACCACCAGTTCCACAAGCAGCGCAGCAGCAGTCAGGGGTGGGTGTCATACCATTGCTGGCTCAAGGCCCTGATAAGGGGCTCATAGGAGGCAGAGCCTGGCTGGCAGAAGCCCCGACTCCCAGCAAGACCATCCACCTGCTACCCCAGCATCGCTGCTCATTTTTCCTTTCTTTTCCTTTGTGAGTTTCCTCTCCCTGTTCTGGAGTCTTCACTGGCGGCTCTCAGAATGCACCTCTCCCTCTGCTCCTTCCCTTTTCTTCCACCTGAGCCCATCCATTGTTTTGGGAACAGTGCAGCCTTGGGCCTCCGCCTTCTCAGGGGGACCTGCGAAGCGAAGGAGCACTGTCAGTACAACGCCAAGGCTGGGACTCCGGCCCAGGAAGCCAGAAGGTCCAGCTTAAGCCCGAGGTTTGTTCTCTCTTGCCCCACGAGGTACAGACTGGAGGGACTTTGTTTGCTACAGGATTTCCGGACTTTTTCTATTGGTTTGTGTCTGAAAATAAACAGTCCACCACAGAAGCAAATGGGGGCTGTGTGTGCATGTGGGCACACACGCACACACACACATGCACACCCCACCTGGCCTTTTCTGACTTTTAAGGTGGGGCTGCCTTCCCTGAATGGCATTTTTATAAAAATCGGGTGTGTTCCTGCAGCAATACCAGCCAATCCTCTGCGAAAGCCTTCCCACGCCCACCTCCCTGGAAAGCCCCACCTGGGCGATCACGCCTCTTTTACAGCTGTTTCCGCTTGGACTTCACCCAGGCATTCTGCCACTGCAGACCTCTGTGTGCATGTTTCCTGTTTGCCCAGCAGACTGGAGGGAGGGCTGTGTCTCCCCCATTGGGCCGGGACCCCCTTGGGGCAGGGGCTGTGTCTGCATTCAGGCCCAACTGGTGGGCTCACCGATGGCAGGAATGACAGGAGCCATGTCTGACCCTGACTGATTTCTGCCCACCCAGTTAGAGTGGGCAGAAAAGCTTCCAAGGTCACCGTAGGGAGGTGTCAACACAGGGGTGGTTTTGTGTCTTTCACTGTGTCGCGTGACTGGGGAAAATGCTGGTCAGAGCCAACCTGCCTCCAGGAGAGGGGAAGGGGCTCCCCCAGAACAGCACCCGGCGGGTGCGGGCAGTCTCCTCAGCTGGCATCCTACCCTCCTGGCTTCTGCCAGCCCAAAGGGGCTGGGCACTCTCGCCAGCCTCCGGGAGACTTCCGCAGCTCCCTGGGCTTCCTCTCTTTGCTAAGCAAAGGGACCCGGGCGGAAGTCGCAGCAGGAAGGGCAGCAGTTAGACTTGGTGAAGTGCTTGTGGCAGCGAGGGTGGTGAGACACAGGCAGGCGCTCCTGCGGGAGCTGGCGGCAGCTTCTCCAGGCAACATCGGGAGCAGGAGACATTTCCCGTTGCTCTGGGGAGTTCAGGCGAAACCCAGGTGGCTTCACGTAAACGGTAGTGAACTGAACGCTGGGCTTGTCTGTGAGCACTGCTTGTAAACATGCATTTCTCAGTCGAAAGGAGTCCACGTCTGTGTCCTCAAGTTTAGACATCAAGCCCCTGAGGGGGCCTCTGTCCCCTGCTAGGATAGAACATCACCCAGGCAGGCCTGAGGGAGCTGGGGCTGGAAGAACCAGGACGCCAGGTTCCAGGCTACCTCTGGGCCCAAGTCCACCGTGTGACCAGGCTCTTCCACTCCCTGGGTCTCTAGTTTACCTCTCGGGTCTCTTCCAGTTCTACCGGGTTATGACTAAGTGATAACAGTGAACCTCAGTTGTCTTGTCTGAAAAATGGGGATAATAATCCCCCAGCATATTTTATAGGGCTGTGATGGACAAAACTAAAACTGATCTGCAGCACGAAGGAGCCTGAGTGCTGTGCTCCAGCACTGCTCAGGATAAGGCTGTTAGAAGTGAGTTGCCCCTGGCACCTCTCTTGGGCCAGCAGGCACCTGGTGTGACAAATATCTGTCTTTTCGGGGGAAACGGGTGTGGTTCAGGTTGGGCAGCAATTACACCAACACTCCCCACCTCCAGTCAAGGCACCTGGCTTATTAGGTGGGGATGGGACGGCTCTTAGCTGGGCACCCTTGGAAGAGACCAGTCTTCTCCCAGGACCGTGTGGCTGCTGTGTGTGCTGCATCACCTCGTGGAGGCGTGGGCAGTGGGCCTGACCCTCTCTGCCTGCTCCCCAGCTTCCAGTGCCCATGGCTGTGCTGTTCCTGCTGTCCAAGGAGCGGCTGCTGACCTGCTGTCCCCAGAGGACGCCCCTGCTCCTGTCCGCAGATGAGCTGGCCCTGGAGACACAGCCCCCCGAGAAGGAAGATGCCTCCTCGCTGCCCCCTAAGTTTCAGCAACACCCAGGTAGGAGCTCTGATGAACTCTCCTGCTCACAGCCTCGTGTCTAGGCTTCCCTGGTGACCCCTCCCCCGGAAAGGGTGCTCCTGGATCACAGGTGATAACGGTTAGGAAAAACCCTTGGCCCTGATGGTCTCATGAGGCAGGAGATGGAGCGACCAGCCTGGCTGGGCAAGTGGGGAAGGCAGGCTTCGGGCTTCAGCCTCCTTCCTGCCCAGCCCTGCCTGTGCTACTTGGGGCAAGTTACTTGACCTCTGAGCCTTGCTTCCACCAGGACTGGGAGAGGGACAGGGCTGTTCCCAACAGAAAGCTAGAGAAGTTGGAGGCAAGAAGTGGCCTCCTCCTGCCAGGGCTCCTCTGGCTGCCAGCTGTCCCTGGGGCATGCAGGGTGTGGGGGGAGCAGGAGCAGAAGGTGAGACTCACCCCTGCTCTTCCTGTGCCACCCCCAGGGCACGAGGACCTGTTCAGCTGCTGCCAGAGGAAGAACTTCAGGGGAGCCCCGTGTTCCTTCTTCGCCATCCACATCACTGCTGCCCTGGTCCTATTCATGACAGATGGGTTGACGGTGAGCCTGCCTTGGCGCATGCCCCTTACTGGGGGACCCCCACCCCGAGACTGCAGTCTGGGGCTGGCAGCGTAGACTGTCTCCAGGGTCGTTCACAGCCCATTGCTACTATGAGCTTCTGTCCCAGCCAAGTGTTTTTATTCTTGTTTTATTTTTGTTAACACTATAGACAGGGGCCTATTTGGTTCATTACCGAGTGCAGGCTACTCACATTTTTTTTTAAAGGAGTGGTGCCCTGTTCCCCCAGTTAGAGGTCACACCGTACAGACTCTAGGGCACTTTCCTTCCTGGAATACATTATAAACCTGGGCTTTGCAAGCCCATGTCATAAACAAGCTACTGGCAGAATTCAGGCCAGGCTATTTGTTCTGCTAGTGACCTGTGTTACATTAGTTAGTTCCTTTTTCCAGAAATCTGTCAGGATTGGGTTAGGACAGTCTTGAGTGGCTAATTGACTGATTGCCATACGAGGGACTCTCCAGAGGAGGGCCCCCCAAAACTTAGATGACCTGGCAGCAAGTACCTGTGACAATACTGGCTGACGTCCAGCTCTCAGTGTGATCTTGGGCAAGTCCCTCCTCCTTTTTGCTCTCTCACCTGTAAAACGAGATAATGAGATGTTTGCACAAATGCTTTATTTTTTTGGCAACTTTTCCTTCAACAAAAATCCTTTTGTGGAATCCTCGTAAATGAGGCATAGTGGCACCCTACTGTGTCTACCCTGCCCCGTGGGGACCCAGAGGCACGTCTCTGTAATCCCAGGTCTCCGCAGGTACAGCCTGAGGCCGTGGCACCCCGGATTCTCTTCCTAGCTCAGGCCTGAGCGTGCTGGATGGTGTGGCTCCCAGCCCGCCCCCAGCTGGCCTCTGGGAATGGTACCATCCCTGCTCAGCCCTCGCCATGCCTGTGCAGTGTTGGGTCGGCCTCTGGCGGGGCTGCTGTGCTCAGTGGGGCCTGGTCTCTCCACAGGGGGCATATTCTGCCTTTGTGTACAGCTATGCTGTGGAGAAGCCCCTGTCTGTTGGACACAAGGTGGCTGGCTACCTGCCCAGCCTCTTCTGGGGCTTCATCACCCTGGGTCGGCTGGTCTCCATCCCTGTCTCCTCCAGAATGAAGCCAGCCACCATGGTCCTCATCAACGTGGTGAGTGGCGCGGGGGTGTCCCTTCGCTTCTTAGAGACCCAGTGGAACCCGTTTACTCCTGGCCCTGCCACTGCCCCAGGACCTTTGCCCGGGACTGGACTCTGCCAGCGGGTGGGAATGTAGAGAGAAAAGGAGGAGGGAAACCTGGGAGGTGGAGCCTGCTGTGTGACCATGCAAAAGTCCCTTCTCCTCTCTGGGCCTCTGATTTGATGCCCTCAAAAGCATAAAAGGAAGGGGCTCTCGGAGGTGATTACTGCAGTGCATGGAGCAGAGCCCAGCTGACAACCTGCCAAGGGTATGAGGGAAGCAGGGGTCGGCCTTGGTCCTCTGTGTTTACCTCGGTGCCCAGCTGCTCAGGGCGTCTGGCCAGTGCAAGATGTGGAGGCCAGGGATGGCCTTCAGAATCACCACCTCTGGGCTGGGGCCTGGGAACTTGCATTTTGTAGTTCTCCTAGGTGGTTCTTAAGTCACCAGACTGGCATGTAGGGTGACCTTCAAGGAACTGGTCTGCCTGGGAGATGGGAGGTCTGGGCCAGAGCGATGGGTTGAGACTTGCCCTGTTGTGCATCCACGTCACCATCTATGACAAAGGGGTCCAGATCACAGACTCCTATGGGGTCGGCCAGTCTTGAGTCTAGGCTTGAGTCACCTCTATAACATCCCTTCCCAGGGGTCAACAATCTCTGCTTAAACACCTCCAGGGACAGAGACTCACCACCTTTCCAGGTAGCCCAGTGCGCTGTACGGAAAGCACTTCCTTGGCTGAGTTTCTAGCAGAGAGGGGTTTGACCGTAATGCTGGGGCTACAGAGACAGAAATCAGGAGGCCTGAGAAAGGCCTTTGCATTTGACCTCGTGCTCGTTGAAGACCTTCAAGAAAGAACTTTCTGTTCGGTATAGATGAGAGGTGGGTGGGTAGAAGCCAAACTCAAGAGGCTGAGGAGGATTTCTCTGCAAATACGTATGAGTGAAAGGGAGCTATGTTTGACAGGACTCGGGGTGGCATGAGCCTGTCTGTAGGCAGAGGACAGAGGGAGGAGGAGTCTGCGAAAGTGCCATCGTGGGAGAGGAACTGAGTGAGGGGTGCCCTGGTGTGGGGAGGCAGAGCAGTGGTGACAGAAGTGTGAGCTCAGAGGGGAAGGAGGCCCCTGTCCATGGAGCAGGGGTGGAGGGGTGCAGGGAGGCAGAAGGTTCTAGAAGTCTTCGGGGTGAGACTAGGAAGGGCACAGGCACGAGTGGTGGCCAGCCTGGCTTCCTCCTCAAGACAGGACACAGGCCAGTTGCTCAGACAGAGAGTGGGGTGGGAATCAGGTTTGAGAGAATGAGGAAGGTCTGAAGTGTCCACCTGTTTTGGGCACTGCCCATAAACCCTTCTCTAGGGTGCTGGTTTTTAAAAAGGAAAATCAGGTTCCTGGGTCCAACCCAGACTGAGTGAATCAGAGTGTTCAGGGGGAGGCCTGGCAGTCTCAGTATTGAACCAGCACTTCTGGGGATTCATGTCATCAAACAAGTTTAGGAAAACTCTGTCCTCGAGCAAGTGGCTCCCAAATACATGAGACTCGCCAGCTGTGCATTTAGAAGATCCGTTCCTGGGTCCCTGCCCCAGAAGTTCTGCTGTGGGAGGTGTGCAAGGAGCCTGGCCTCTGGGTCCTTCGGAGAGCTTTACAGGTGCGCTGCTGGGCACCCCATGGGCAGCTGAGTAGCCTGGAGCAAGCCTCCAGATGCAGCTGTAGGTGACTGTGTCATTGTCACTGTGACTACTTCTGCGGATCCCTCCCGTGGGTAAGGTAACGGTCACCCTGCGCTCAGCATTCTCCTGGGCTTGACCAGCACCTCCTGACTTCATGTGTCTGTGCTGCGTGCAAAGGCCTGCTGGGGACCACAGGGGTGCTGGGTGCTATGGGGTGAGGGTCCTGCCTTCAGGGAGCTGCGGTCAGCTGGGGGGCAGTAGGGTGCACCCTGGCACAGAAGGAGGGTGAGGGGGTGGCGGGCAGCAGGGAAGCAGGCTGAGAGCCGGGCTGAGTCACCAGCTGAGGCAGGGGCCGCACTGCGTGGGAGGAGAGTTGGCGGGCAGAGCTGATAGTTTGCCCTGGGCATATTCAGTCTTCTGTCACCAAGGCTAAAATAAGACAGCTGAGTGTCTTTCACACTTCCCAGATCTAGAGATTTCCAGGGTGCCTGTCTTCGAGGCTTGCCCGGACATTCGTGTGGTTTGTACGGGGGTAGCCAGCTGGCGGGAGAGGAGTGGGAGCGGCGGTGTGCAAGCCCTGGCATCTGCCCCAGGCTCGCAAGCTGAGCGCTGAATATCAAGAAGGCGCCAGTCCCGTGAAGGCGAAGGGGAGTGGTCCTGGCAGAGGCTGCTGTTGGCCAAAGGCCCCAGGAGGGGACTGAGTCGGGGAGCATAGTGGGAGGGAGGAAGGGAGCAGAGGTTGGTAAGCCAAGTTTTAGATTTTATTCTAAGTGGGCAGGAAGCTGATAGAAGGTTTTAAGCAGAGGATGGACTTGTCTGCAGCGCATTTTAAAAGTGCACTCTTGTGCTCGCTTCGGCAGCACATATACTAAAAAGTGCTCTCTAGTTGTTCTGTGGAAGAACAGACTGTAGGGGCCAGAGAACAGCAGGGAGCCTGCTGAGGTGTCTGCTGTCGTAGTCCAGGCACGAGTCAGTGTGGATCTGGAGAGACACAAAGATTCTAAATGTCCTTTGAGGTGGTGTGGACAGCACTTGCCACTGACCCAAGCGCAGGAGGTACAGGAAGGAGGAATCGAGGGTGACTATAGATGCAGGGCCTGAGCAACTGCGTGGCTGTGGTGCTGTTACTTGATGTACAGAAGAGAGGATCAGTATAGGAAATCAGAAGTCCTGTTTTGGCCACATTCGTAGTCTTCTGGAGATGGGCTTTATCCAAGGGGCAGTTCATAGGCAAGGCGAGTGCTGGACACGGGTCATGGCTAGAGGGGTAGATTTAAGAGTCCTTGGCATAGAGAGAGCTGAAACCGTGGAGCAGGGTGAAAGGGGACTGTGGGTAAAGAAAAGCCAAGGCAGGGACTGGTGGCTCACACCTGTCATCCCCGCACTTGGGGAGGCCAACTCGGGAGAACCACTTGAGGCCAGGAGTTAGAGACCAGTCTGGACAACAGAGTGAGACCCTGTCTCTATGAAAAATAAAAAAATTACCTGGGTGTGACAGAGCACACCTGTAGTTCCACTACTCAGGAGGCTCGGGTGGGAGGATTGCTTGAGCCCAGGAGTTAGAGACTGCAGTGAGCTACAGTGATACCACTGCACTCCAGACTGGGCAACAGAGTGAGACCCTGTATCAAAAAAAGAAAAGAAAAAGCCAGAATAGAATCCTGGGCTACTCCAGCATTGAGAAAATGAGCAGAGGAGGAAGAAAGAACAAATGGAGCTGTGGGACCATCTTCTGTGCCAAAGGAAGACATTATCTTTGGAGCTGTAGATATGTCCACTGCTGTCCTATTTTTCCTACGTGAAGGATGACTTCTGTGTTTGCATGTCTAGTGTGAAGAGAATGTGTTGCTTTCCTTCAGCCACTGTTTTGTGGCTGGTCCCTCTCCAGGGCAGAAAGTCTGTCTTGGTAGGGACCCTGAGTCTCACCTCACACCTCAAGGGTCTCATGGTGGAGAACGAGGGGCTGGCCAAGGAGGGTGAAGGGACTCCCAGACTGGATCACTGGCTTGTTTCTCCAGTTGGAGCAAAGCCCCCAGGATCTCCTTGTGACTCTGGAAGTCCCTTCCTTCCTGCTTGCCCAGTTCCTCAGCTACAAAGTGGAGAAAGTGGGGTTGGATTAGATGTGATTTCTTGCAGACCTTCTAGCTGTATGTACTATGCTTATTTTTTCTAGAAACAGATGTCCCCACCAAGGAGATTTTTACCTCAAAGCTGTGGGCTTCTATAGAATGTCTTTATCTCCTGCGACCCTTAAAAGCCCACACATGAATACTAGGACTAATATTTGCCTCGAGCATCACACTTTACAGAGCCTGAGCTCCTTTGCTTATATTATTTCATTCCCACTCTTTATGGTAGCTTTTTAAAAACTCTTCCCATTTTGCAGATTAGGAAGCTAAGAATCAGAGAGATCAACTACTTTAAGGTTCCACAGCTGGTTAAAAAAACACAGCTGGGACTTACCCCAAATCTTACGCAGCCCGAGTTTACCCAGATGCATTTTGCATAAGAATTACTCAATATTGGCATAAAAACATGTTTAAAGAACTTAGAAATAGGGTTATAGTAACAAAACTATGCCCATGTGACACAGACCCTTACTGAACTAGAAAGATGTCAGGGTCTGTCAGCCCATCGCAGGGGTCTCCAACCTGGGTAGCATCTGCCTGCGAGAATCTGCGCCAAACCGGCGGGAAGCCAAGCCGGTTGCCACAGCCACTGACCCTCTCCCTGGGAGGTTGGCTTGGAATCCCAGAGGGTGGGGACCCTGAAGCCACCAGCCCTCTTCTCCTGCAATCTGTGGCTTCCTGTCTGTGCACTCTTGGCCTCATGAACTCTAGGCTTTTAGGGGAGGAGCAGCAGCTCCTCTTCAAAGTAGGGGAGGACTCTCATGCTCCCACCTCACCCTGGGGCCAGCAGGGCAGAGAAAGCTGATGAAATCGGCTTAGATGGCATTCCTTGTGGTTACAGATAAGACCTGGGGGACAGGAGTCTTCACTCACCAAAGGATTATTAAGCGTGTGTGGGTGTGGTGGGGCATTTGTGTAGAAATCTAGGTGGGCTCTCCTTTCTGTGCCTCCTTGGTGGATACCAGAACGTCCCTAGGAATGTTGCAGTTTCCGCCTAGCCCACAGGGTGGCGCGCTGGTTACACAGCACCGCGCCTGGGACCGGAGCCGAAACTCGGGAGACCGACGCCTGGATGCCCAGCTTTTCCCAAATTATGACCGCCCCCACCTGTGCTGCGACAGGTCGGCGTGGTGATGACATTCCTGGTGCTGCTTATTTTCTCCTACAACGTCGTCTTCCTGTTCGTGGGGACAGCGAGCCTGGGCCTGTTCCTCAGCAGCACCTTCCCCAGCGTGCTGGCCTACACCGAGGACATGCTCCAGTACAGAGGTGAGCCGGGACCGGGGAAAGACAAACCTGCTCTCCGTGGCTGGTGCCTCTTCCGCCCGCCCGCCCCATCTTTCTGTGGTTTTCCAGGCCAGCACCGCCCCCCAGTGAGATCTGTACCTTACCTTCTCATAGAAAGGAATGGTCCCCTTCTGACTTTGGTGGCAGCACATTCACACGCAGAGTTGTTCTGACCCACTGGGCTCCCTCCATTCAGTATTATACCTGTACTGATAAGATCCTAGGCCGCAGAGAAGCAGTTAAGCTCCTCTTTCCCATTTGCTCTTTCCCCATTGTAACTAACGCCTGCTGACCTGCGGCTGACATTGTGTGTAACACGCATGCGCTGAAAATGCCAAATTCAAAGAAAGGCAAAATTGCATGAGAAAAGTTATGACATAGGAAAAGGCATCTTATAATTTAATTATCAGTAACAGTACCTCCCTGCCTTGTTGTGGGTGCTCTTCGAAGCATAGAGGACTACAACCATGACTCCACACCTGGTTTGAGGTTGTGACACAGCTTCTTTGATGTCAGAAACCTCTAATTCTCTTGACCGATCTCCCTCCCCTTTCCCGGCCTTCCCAAGTGCATATAGCAAAAAAAAAAAAAAAAAAGTTTTTTTAATGAGTTAATTAAAAATAATTATGTTTTGAACATTTAACTTTACCCTTAGAAGTAACTAGAGACGCCCTAGAGGCTGGAAAAGCAGCATTAAGATGAGCAATTTCTTGACAGAGGAGTGGGGGAGTGCTGTACAGGCAGAGCCAGAGCAATTAGAGCTGCACCCAGCTCAGTTATTCACAGTCAGGGGGGACATGGGCAGCCTGGATCCTTGAAATTGAAGCATGAGCCCCAAGTAATTTTAGCACATAACATCATTAGTTGTTAAGAATAAAATATTTTCTACAGTAAACCTGCACTTTTTTTTTTGTTCTCAAAATGGAAAATCTCTTTGTTATAAAAGTAGTACACGCTCACTGCAAAAACGTTAAATAGAGGACATTCTAAAGCACTAAAGTGAAAGTAAGCAAAAATAACCGTCTTAGCAGTTTGTTTCCTCCCAGATGCCTTCTGAGCATATGAGATCATACTATACACTGTTTAATGTTTATAATTTCAAAGGAAAACAATTCGTGTGACAGAATGAATCAACCAGGCCGGGTGAGGTGGCTCATGCCTGTAATCCCAGCACTCTGGGTGGCCGAGGCAGGAGGACTGCGTGAGCTCAGGAGTTCTAAACCAGCCTGAGCAAGAGTGAGACCCCAGTCTCTACTAAAAATAGAAAGAATTAGCCAACCAACTAAAAATAGAAACAAACAAAATCAGCCAGGCTTGGTGACAAGCGCCTGTAGTCCCAGCTACTCAGGAGGCTGAGGCAGGAGGATCGCTGAGCCCAGGAGTGTGAGGTTGCAGTGAACTATGAAGACGCCGCTGCACTCTAGCCTGGGTGACAGAGCAAGACCCTGTCTCAAAAAAAAAAAAAGAAAAAGAAAAACAACAACAAAAAGAATGAATCCACCAATCAAATGGATTTGCGTTTCTTTGGCCTCTGGCTCCTCTGAGCTGGGAGTGCTACAGTGGTCTGAGAAACTGCCAAATCAGGGCAGTCCCGGTGTGAGTTCCACTGAACCATGACCGGCCCTGATGAAAACTGAGGGCAGAAGTCGCATCATCCAGTCAGTCATTGTCCATCCAGCCCACCTTTCTGCTGCTCCTGACGCAGTGCTGGGCCCCAGGGGACACATCTAAGGAAACACAACCTCTCCCCCTGAGCTCATCCTAGAGACAGCAACAGCCGTTCGCCCAGGGGTGGGGTCCTAGATGCGCTCAGACTCCTTCCTCAGACATCAGTGTCTGGGCCTCAAGGGAGTAAACAAAGTAATGAAACATTGTTGCTATCACATGTCACACAGTGTATCCCACTGAGTTTTAAGTGATCAACAAATGTTAGACTTTAATAATAAGTTATATTGATTAATTCTGCATACAAAGGATCACTCAAATACGTTCTCTTCTTTTCATTTCTCATTGTCTCTTCCTAAGTTCAGACCTTTGTCTTCATTTACCTACTTGGCTATTTCATGGTGCCCAGCTTTTCCCAGTTTCTAATCACCTCCATCCCCGCTGATAGGTGCTGGCTGGTCTCCTTGCCTCCACCCCTCCCAGCAGCTAAACACTAAAATCACCTGGAGCTCTCATAACAAAACCCAGGACTAGGCCTCACGTCCCAGTCTGGTGCAGTTGGTCCGGAGCTGCTGGGTGGTTCTGACATGTAGCCTGGGTCGCGGCCCCCACACCAAGCTGCCCTCCACACTGCTGCTGAGGGCCTGCTTTAAAACACAGGACTGATTACAGCCTTTAGAGCTTCCTACAGAGCACCTTTCTCCTCCAGCCTCCGTTCTCCCTGCCTCCCCTCCACGCCTGCATTCTAGCCATGAATTACTTGCTATTCTCTGATGGCACAAAAACTGTCCCTACTTTGGCACATGGAGCACCCTCTGCCTGAAATGCCCTCCCGTGTCTCAACCCTTTAGCTGCCTGCTTGTCCTTCCAGACCTAACTCGAGTCCCTCCCTCTCCCCACTCTAGGATGCTTCTCTGATTCCCACTGGAAAGATGTGCCCCCTCCTTTGTGCCCATTGACATTGCACCTGTGTCTTGTGTTTCACCATCTCAAGGCTTTTTGTACCTTTTATCTGCCTCCTCTCTTAGACAACACACTCCCAGCAAGGGACAGGAGAAAGAATGTGGGCTGTGAAGTCATCAGCAGACCTGAGTGCCAATCCTGCCTCACACTTACCGGCTTTATGACCTTCACAATTCCATTTCCTTCCCTTCTCTGAGCCTCGATTTTTTCATCTGTAAATCGGGGATGCAAATACCTACTGTTTAGGATTGTTTTGTGCATTAGAGAAAATGTAAAGCTCTTGACTTAGCATGAAAGCTGACGCATGGGTGCTCGAAATCTGTTAACTCTTAGTGTTCATCTGAGTGTTTAGCTCAGTGCCCGAGGCACAGAAGACCACCAGCTTTTTGAATGAATGTGGGACAGACAGTTGGGTGCCACTGGAATTCAGAGAAGGGCTTGGCCAGTGTTGAATTTAGAGACAGCTTCATGGGGACATGAGATGTGAGCTGGCCCAGGATCTGGGAAGGCATTCCTGGGAGGGGTGGGGCCACGAACGGAACGAGAGCACAAGCACAGAGACAGGTCTGAACATAGACTAAAGGAGCTTGAAGGAACGTGAAGCCCAGAGTTGATGCTGGTGATGACCATTGTATTGAAAGATCTGTAAGTGTCTACCATGTGTCAGCCGCTGTGCTAACAAGCTGGTATATTCCAGTGAGCTAAAGGACAGGGCACAGCTGTCCCCCCTGGGCCTCCCGCCTAGCTGGGTGGGCTGGCCAGTCAACAGACAGTGGGCTGAGAGAGCAGGTGCAGGGGCTGTTGGAGCAGAGAGGAGCAACTCATCTAGGCGAGGGGACAGGAAAGGAGATTGCTATAGAAGTCTAAACCAGGGCCTACAAGATGAATGGGAATTTTCCAGAAAAGAGGAGGAGAAGGGGTGTTCAGGAGGGGGCGAAGGCATGTGTCAGAGCTGGAGGTGAGAATGAGAATGCAGGTCAGGAAATCCAAAGGAGTTTTTCCCGGCTGGAAGGTGGATTGTGAGCAGGTAGCATGAGAGATGAGCCTGAGCTGTCAGCAGAGACAGATTCTAAAGCACCCTGCAAACCCCATGAAAGCACGTGGACTTCATCCTGAAGGTGAGCAGAGTGCCAGACTGGCCTCACATGTTACCATGTGCCAGCACTATGCTGGGCACTTGGCACATATTACACCAGAGTTAGCCACATGGCAATCCTGTGAAGGGCTATTGTGATGCCCATTTTACAGAGAGGGAAACTAAGGTCCAGAGAAGTTAGAGAACTTGTCTAAGGTCACATGGCTAGTAGGTGACGCAGCTGGGCTTGGAACCCAAGTCTGACTCTGAAGCTTAGGCTCAGAAGGTCTGTGCCACGCCGCCACTCATCAGGGGCATGTGGCTGGTCACGGAGAGGCCAATTTGCCTGCAGCAAAGAGCTGGCCTGAGGATATCAAGAAATCCTTCTGGAAAGCTAGGTGGTGGTCAGATATGGAAGAGCCCTGAATACCAGGCTAATCAATTTAGGATTTACACAGAGATACTTGTGAGCATTGAAGGTTTCAGGACAAGGAAGGGAGATAAAGATACTAGGACCTAGGCATTCCCAAAGCACAGTTCCCGGTTAACGTCCAAGAAATCTTAGCAATCCGAAGTAGTCCTTGCCACCATGCCATTTTCCAGGGGTTTCCCTGGATTATGACAGCTGACTGTCATAATCTCTTCACCTTGCTTTTACCAAACCAAGCCTCCTCTTTTCGTTAGGCTGCGCGACCACGGTGCTGGTGACCGGGGCAGGAATTGGCGAGATGGTCCTGCAGATGCTGGTCGGTTCGGTAGGTGGGGGTCTCTCGGGGAGGGGGTAGCGGCTGGGGAGCCCTCCTCACAGCAGGTGAGAAGACGCAGCAGCCACCTTCTGAACCCAGACTGTCCCTTTCCCGAGTCTCCTGCGGAACGAGCAGGGCCCCCCATGCTGGGGTTACCTGTTTCAAGCCAGCGGTGGAAGCTGAGCCTCCAAATGTGGGATCTGGAGACGTGAATGGACGCGTGGACAAGTCCAAAACAAACACGAGCCACGTCTGGGAGCGGGGCCAGCGGGGGCCTGTGGGAACGCCGTGCAGCTCTCAGGGCCTGGGCTGGGTTCTTTTTCCATCCTTCTCACCGACCCTCCCCACCCCACCTCTCCCGGCTGCCCTGTGGAGGGCCTGGCTTCCTGCCCTGACCAGGGGCCTCCTCTCCTTGTTCTCTGCAAACATACCCATGTTTCATTTGTCCACTGGGGGAAGAACCGAACATCTTCGTTTCTACTGAAAACTATGATGTAGATATTATTCCTCTTTTTACAACAGAGGATACTGAAACTCGGATAAATTTAGCAACTTGCCTGAGGTCAGTCCCCTTCTAGCAACTGGTAGAGATCACATCAAACCTAGGTCTTTCCGTCTCCAAAGTCTCCCTCAGCACCACGACACTGTCCTCTCCTCTTTTACCCTGCCTGACGGGGAGGGAGAGGCACGTCTTACGATAGCCCGCACACTGGAATGACGTGATGTCTGGCATTTGCTTCAGCGTCAGCGAGTGCAGGGAAGTGGAAGGCTGCAGACGACATCGGTGCTAATTGCTAAAGCTGAGTGATGGTCCACGGGAGCTCCACACACTGCTCTGACATTATGTTTTAAATCTTCCTAACAAAAGGTTAAAAAGATTATCCTCTGCAAAGTTCTAGTTAGGCCTTATGGGTATAGAAACACCTAGTAGGATTGAAATTTCAGTGATGATATGGAGATTTCCAGAAGGTTCCAGAACACAGAGCTGAAAGAGACTGCAGGAGGTTACCAGGTCCAACCCCTGCCTTAGAGCAGGACTCCTGCCCCCTCCAGGCACATAACCTTGACACAAGGCCAAGACCCCCTCCTCCCCGGGTTTCTGTCTATTGGCGGGATGGGCCTCGACTTGACTGAAAAACCTGCCAAGGAGCTGGGAAGGTCGCTCCCCACAATACGTCCTCCAGCGAAGGTCTAATGGCCCGTGTCTCTGTGTTTCCCCTTTGGCAGATCTTCCAGGCTCAGGGCAGCTATAGTTTCCTGGTCTGCGGCGTGATCTTTGGCTGCTTGGCTTTTACCTTCTATATCTTGCTGCTGTTTTTCCACAGGATGCACCCTGGACTCCCATCAGGTAAGGGAAGAATCCGCTTCTGCACAAGCGGAGGAAAACAGAGCAGGGGGAGGCGGGGGGAGGTTCTATGGATCTTAACGTGCCAGCAATGCTGTTCTGTTCCAAGTAAAATGCAAGGAAATGTTTATTTTTCTACAGTTTCCTCTGCCCCTCTTCCTGCCTTCCCTGCGATTGTCAGCGCTGGGCTCCTAGGGCAGGCGGGAACGGGTGGCTGACTCACAGTTCCTCCGCTAGCAGAGGGGCATGGACTGTGAGCTTGGCTTCCTGCGTCCCACCACGCCGTGGAGCCAGGGGCCCAGGGTCCCTTCCCAGCCTGTTTGGGGCACTGAAAGGCAGAGCCTGACTCCTTGGCTGGAACTCGGCCCAGCGGCCTAATTGGCCAGCTCTTTGCAGTTCAGGATTTTGACTGTCGTCCAAATCTCTTTTTCAAAAAGTCCTTCAAGCCAAGTGGCAAAGAAAGGCTCCTTCAGAGCACAGACACCTCCTAAGAATAGTCTCTCTGCTGGAGACCCCAGGCAGGGGCAGTCCCAAGGCTATTTTCATAACACTGAGTCCTCACCTGCCCTTCCGCACAGAGCTTTCAAAGTACCTGGCAACTTATCGGCTGTGCGTGGAGCTTCCAAAGCTTCTCTCTCCCTGGGTGGACAGATCCACCGCTCTACACACTCAGAACAAAGGCCCAGAAGAACAGGGGTCTCCCCAGCAGCACTAACTACAGCCTCACTTCTGAGATGGCAGTGCTGCTTTTCGTCTAGCCTGGCACTCTGTGCAGAGTGTCATTTAAGACACACATTCAGGCCGGGTGCGGTGGCTCACGCCTGTAATCCTAGCACTCTGGGAGGCCAAGGCAGGTGGATCCCTCAAGGTTAGGAGTGCGAAACCAACCTGAGCAAGAGCGAGACCCCGTCTCTACCAAAAATAGAAAGAAATTAATTGGACAACTAAAAATATATAGAAAACATTAGCCGGGCATGGTGGCACATGCCTGTAGTCCCAGCTACTTGGGAGGCTGAGGCAGAAGGATCGCCTGAGCCCAGGAGTTTGAGGTTGCTGTGAGCTAGGCTGACACCACGGCACTCTAGATGGGACAACAGAGTGAGACTGTGTCAAAAAAAAAAAAGACACATATTCAATTAATATTTGTTGAACGTCAAATGAGTAACACTTCCTTATTCATGCGGGACAGAAAAAAAAAAACATATTCCGTAAGCCTTAAACACTCAACAAACTGCCTCCACCAACATATTACCAGAATGAGTAGGTCTGACTCTTCACTTTGCTCCCTAAAGGGCCATAGAGTGGCAGAGAAACACAAAGCCTGGGTAAGCTCTCAGAATGAATCATTGCTGCAACTAATCAAAACTGCTAAAACATACACCTGTTTGGGGTTGTTTTTTTTCTGTTGTAGTTTCTACCCAAGACAGATCACTTGGAATGGAAAGCTCTGAGTGCTACCAGAGGTAAAAGTGGGTGAAGGAGGCAAGTGAAGACTTCCAGCCTCCCAGCCTCTTGAGCACCAACGCCACCAAACTGTTTAAGAAAGCTGGGGATGGCCCTGGAAGCAACCTCTCAACGACTTTGTTCAAATCTTCTCCGCTAATACTTGGTTGGGTAGAAAAAATTAAACTGAGTCCTGGTAGCTGGATCAGAATCATTAGAAGTTTGCCTGGCTATTCAAGTCACCTTCCTCTTCCCTGGTTCAGACTTGTGGTAAGAGCTGTCCAGGATGCCCAGACGGGAAGGAAGAAGACAGCCACGTGCTTTGCTCCATGTGCCGCCTCATGCATGGACTTAAGATCACTCTTAGTTGAAGTTTGAAAAAAATCAGTTGAAATTGTAAAGCTTGATCATTGCTATATATAGATATATTTTAAAATTAAGCAAAACAAACACCAAGTTATTCCCTGGCATGCTCAAAGGATTTATGTGCTTTTCACTTATTAATAGTCCAAAGTCCCTCAAATTCCTGCTGCAGATATCCATAGTTTACCAATATTAAACATCAAGAGGAAAAGTTGCATCTTGCTATCTGTGGGACAATAATTTAGTGGTATGCTGGGCTAGCTCACACCAGCTTAGAAAAGCTGACTGTTAAATTTGCATTTTGAGCTGGGCATTGTGGCTCACACCTATAATCCCAGCAACTTGGGAGGCCAAGATGGGAGGAGCACTGGAGGACAGGGGTTCCAGACCAGCCTGGGCAACATAGCAAGACCCCATCTCTAAATCAAAAAATAAAAATTAAAAAAAAAAAAATGAGCCAGGCATGGTTACGTGAGCCTATAGTCTCAGCTACTCAGGAGGCTGATGCTCCTGCTTGAGCCCAGGAGTTCAAGGCTGTAGTGAACTATGATTGTGCCACTGCACTCCAGCCTGGGTGACAGATTGAGACTCTGTTTCTCAAAATAATAAATAAAATTTTCATTTTGAGAGCTGCTTGTTAAATGCAGCCATTATTAAAATTAAAATATATAAACACATTACATAAACTATATTAAAAACTAAGGTAATAAATATTCAAAAAGTAACACTTCCTAACTTTATTATATTGATACTCCTGAGGTTATTCTGTCAAGGCGTCTGTGTGGTGGAATGACTACATAATGGTGTGCCGCTGGACATCTCTTCCCAGTTCTACTCTCAGTGGTAGCATACTGGTAGGTTGAGATCAGCCATGGTGGAAGTATTTATACCATGGGAATCGGCAAAAGCTATAAGTCATGTCATTTTTTCTCCCTTGGAGAGCCGGTTGGTAAACATTTACCAACATACCCACTGCTAATAATCAATGCTAATTGGTCCAGAAATCACCTGGGAGAACGAGATGGATGTTCTGTTTTTCTCTACTGACATTGACTAGCATATAAAAGGTATAAAAACAGCACCAAGAATTTCCAAAACTATCTAATTAAAATGTTACATCTTTTACAGAGGAAAAAAAACTCTTTATACCATGTCTAGGTCTTTTCCTTAAGAAAAAGCTGGGACTACTGAACAATTCAAGCTGTGCAGTATATTGAAAGCAGTGTCCATCAAGGAGTTTCAGCTCCTGCCCAGAGCAACGCCAGTAGTAGTACAAAGGGAGAATGCAAACTCACCAGCTTAGACAGGGATAAGAATACTGAGACTTCTGACCATTTTGAAATGGCTGTTATAGTGGCTGTATAATGAATGGCTTGCCTGCACTTTCTCTCTGTATATACAAATGTACATGCACAAATATAAAAATTAAGTGGATCATGGTTCTCGGTAACCTGTCCCAAGTGCTGTGGTTCACGTGCTTGACACTAAAGGGCTTTTCCTGGATCTGTAGGCATTGTCAAGCTAGCCAGCTCCCATCACCAGCATCCCAGCATAGTGATGAGAATCTGGCTGGAGACACGTGGTTGAAGCACTGGCCTCACCGTCTAGCTGGGTGTGGCCCTGGGCAGATGACTGAAGCTCTTCCAACCTCACTTTTTTCACCTGTAAAGTGGCATTTCTAAAAGTACCTACCCTACCTCAAAGGAATTCTGAAAGAATTAAGTGAATTTGTTTAAAGCACTTACTATATGCCTGACATAGAAATTGTTTAATAAATGTTAGCAATTTTTAAACACCTCCTCATAAGCAGCTTAGAATTGCTCATATGTTTGGTACCTATTTATTGTAAGTCAAACAAATCCAACTTCTTTTGAAAGCTGGTGGTCTAGGAGTATAATTTTAACTATGTTTGTAAATACAAGTAATAGATGCCAGTTAAATTTAAATACACAGTCTAACTGTAGTGAGTGAGTGACTTGGGCAAAGGAGAAAGCAGTTGTATTTTTCTTGTGGTTTTTCAAGAAAACATCTTTTATACAGATTTGAAAATAAGAACCAATGGCTATATCTAAGTTGATCATGATTAATTTGTTAATATAGAAAACAAGATTAAACAAATCTAAGAGTTCCTTTCCTAAAATAAAATATTTTAAACTTAATAAGTGTGTTATCCATTATGAAGGACAGTTGAAACTCAGAAACAAATGGGTTGATGTTCCCCAGAGACAGGTCACTCTCATGCTCTAGGTGCACATGGCTGATACTTCGGAAGAAACAAGACTCTCAGGAGGGCCAAGAGCCACTGTTCCCTGTTACATATAATCAGAATAAGGGGAAGGCAGATAGGTTCTTACACTGCACTTCCAAATCACTTACAGAGCAAGCAGGGCTTTCTTCCTAATCTCCTTTCAAGAGTTTTGACGTCTCAGAGTGCTGTGGAGTCACCCTGTTCCCAGATTTTCCTCTGTGACCTGGACATGGGAATCTAACCCGTCAAGCATACCTGATTCACTAAAGGAAGATACAGTGGCAGAAGTCTTTTAGAGAGAATTCATTTATTCATTCAAAACAGACTTACTGAGTACCTGCTATGTTTAGGGAACCGATCTAGGTGCAGAGAAACAACAGTGAGTAAGACAGAAGTCCCTGCCTCACAGGATTGCACTGTGGGTGAAGACATACAGACAGCAACCAGATAAATATGTAACATGCCACAGGGGGAGAGGTAATGGAGTGCCAGAAAGAAAAGTAAAGCAAGGAAGTGGGTGGGAATAGAGAATGTCAAGAGATGTTCTGGAAGACCTTTCTGAGGAGGTCCTGTTTGTGCAGAAAACTAAATGATGTGTGGGAGCAAGCCATCCAAGTGCCTGGGAAAGAGCCTATCTGGCAGGGAACACAGCAAGCGCAAGGGCCCTAGGCTGGAATATGCTTGCAGGATATGAGGGACAGCAAGCAGGCCAGTGCGGCTTGAGTGCAGTGAAGAAGGAAGACAGGTTGGAGTTGTTGCTAGGGGCCAGATCATAAAAGCCATGGTAGGAGAGTGGGTTTGAGTGATGTGAGATTATTGGGAGAGTCATGAGCAGGCAAACGAAACAGTCTGACTGACACGTTTAAATGTATCACTCTGGTTGTTATGTGGAAGAGACTGTGGGGCAAGCGTGGAGCTGGGAAGACCAGCTGAGTACCACTGCAGTAGTCCACGAAGAGGCGATAATGGCTTGGACAATGTTGGTAGCAATGGAAGTGGTGAAAGTGACTGGATTAAAGCTGTATTTTGAATGGTCAAACTGACAGAATTTGCTAATGGGCTGGGTGTAGGGTGTGAGAGAAAGATAGGAATCCAGGATGACC
>CAUYRT010107863.1:0-11052 GCA_963574885.1 Lepilemur ruficaudatus
TGGGTTGGGTGAGCCTGTCCTCAAGCTCCACAAATGCTGTTAGCAGGGGTCAAATGTCTATTCTCTGCTTCTGGGCAAAGCTGACAGGGAGGGGCAGAAATGGCCCCACTCAGCCGAAAAGTCTGCGTGTGGGCGTCAGGCTGTTTGAGACCTGTAGTCTGAAGCAGGCCTCACTCCTTTCCACCCTCCCCTATTCCGTGGTTTCGCCTGGGCCTCTGCTTGCAGGCAGGACCTGAAGCCAGCGGACCTCCCCTTGCTGTCATGCGGGCCGGGTGTTTCCCTGCCCAGGATTACAGCCTGGGCTGGGTGCACAGCCTTTCCATGGGAGGACGGTCGCCCCTCACGCGTGCTGATCTTTCCCTGAAGGTACACACACCTCAGTACACTCTTCACAAATATCCCTTCTGTGCCCCAGGGCAATGCGATCGACACCTGGGTATATGGGATCTGGTCTGAAGGCCTGTCCCCTGCACCCTGGAGATCAATCCCTGACCCTGCCAGGGAGAGGAGTGCTGGTCTCAAGTCACCCATGGGGTGCCCAAGCTGGATCGATGTCTCTCCACGTGGAGATTTGCCCCACTCTTCTGGAGTTCAGGCAAGTGGCACCTGGGAGGGCTGGCGGGTAAGGAGCTCACAGTCTGAGTACCCCTCAGTCTGCTGTAGGGCCTCAAAAGGAAAGGTCCTGTTCCTTGGAGATGCCTCCAAGGTGTGGCTAAATTGTATCTCTGTGCAGTCACGGGTAGGGAAGGGGTAAGGGAGAATGAAGCAATATGGCGCCTGCTGATCGGCTCACGTCTGTGGCCCAGGAGGTGCCCCGAGGGAGGTGGGAGCCTAGTACTCTGTCCTCAAGAGGCTCACCACTCACTGGTGGCGGCCCTCTCTGGGTTGGTGTTGGCAGGTCTCTCCAACTGCTCAGAAGTCCACCAGCAGTCCCAGATGCAAGGGAGGGGAAATTAAACTGCTCCACCTACCCTTGTCGCTGGTCTCCAAGCCTCTTGGGGACCTTTCTCCTTCCATTTCTCCTCTGCAACTTCTTCTCATGGAGTCTTCTGTAGTTTCAGGCACCCTTCCTTCCGACCTTCACCCAATCTGTGTTTGTCTGCCTGTTTATTTTTTTTTTAACTGTCTTCTAAAATCTGTCTTTCTTGCAGAGACACTCTGGGTGGTGGTTTTTCCTTGTTCACCATCTTGCCTCTCTGTGTCCATTGTTCCTGATCGCTATGTGTTATTTACTTGTTTAATGACTTTCCTAAACTATTGTAAAGTCCGTATTCTTTGTTTTTTTTAATTTATTTTTTTGAGACAGAGTCTTGCTCTGTTGCCTGGGCTAGAGTGCTGTGGCATCAGCCTAGCTCACAGCAACTGCGAACTCCTGGGCTCAAGCGATCCTTTTGCCTCAGCCTCCCAAGAGGCTGGGACTACAGGCATGCACCACCATGCCCAGCTAATTTTTTCTATATTCTTTTAGTTGTGCAGTTAATTTCTTTCTATTTTTAGTAGAGACGGGGGTCTCACTCTTGCTGAGGCTGGTCTTGAACTCCTGAACTTGAGCAATCTTCCCATCTTGGCCTCCCAGAGTGCTTACTGGAGTGAGCCACCACATCCGGCCGCCTATTCTGTTTTGTGTGACTACTGAAGTCTTTGTTCTTTACCTTAGATGTCAGCTGGTGTTTGGCAGAGTTTCCTTAAATGCCTAGAGCCAAAGGGAAAAGAGAAAGAAAAGGAGAAAATGCTCCCTATTCTTTGCAGATTAGCTCTGTGTTCATATAATCCTTCAGTGTTTAGGAAGACCATTGACAACTTTGTGGTAGCCTTCATTTCCTGCTTGTGTGAAACCTGAAGATCAGCCAGAGGTGAAATCTTAGACACTTCTCAGGCCTTTTCTGAGCATGGTTCTGGCCTTGGGCATGTGTGTGGAATTCTTGGTTACAAGGTATATGCAAGAGGTTTTTAAAAATCTCTATTCACCCCTATATCTCCTTTTCCATCTTCTTCTTAGCCTTTTCATTCTATGACTGTTTTCCAACAGCCCTCGCAGCTGCAGCCAATACTTGTCCTTTCAATAAATGCCACCTGGGAAACTGCCCAATACTGGGGAATGCTCTGGGTCAGTCAAAACAGAGAAAAGCCCTTGTACCATTCTATCAGGGATGAATAGAAAATCACAATTCTTTGTGATTAATGTCTGTATTGCTCCCTCTGGCACTAGCAACCTGCATCAGGAGTGTAGGCTGCTGTCCTTACAGCAGCTTCTGATCTGAGAACTAGAGGAGATAGGCAGGCCATTTCAAATACAACAGTGCTCTCTCTCTCTCTCAATAGGGTCTCACTCTATTGTCCAGGCTGGAGTCCAGTGGTGTAATCAGTATCGAACTCCTGCAAGGGATCCTCCCACCTCAGTCTCCCAAGTAGCTGGGACTACATGCGTGTTTTTTTTTTTTTGTTGTTAGAGATGGGGTCTCATACTGTCACCCAGGCTTGAGTGCAGTGGCCTGATCATAGCTCACTGCAGCCTTCAACTCCTCAGCTCAAGCCATCCACCTGCCTCAGCCTTTGGGGCCACAGGTACATGCCACCATGAAGCTAATTTTTCTTATTTTTTTGTAGAGATAGGGTCTTGGTATGTTGCCCAAGCTGGTCTTGAACTCCTGGCCTCAGGCAATCCTCCTGTCTTGGCTTCCCAAAGTGCTGGGATTGCAGGTGTGAGCTACTGCACCCTGCCTGAATAACATTTTTAAAAAAGAGAGTCAAGGGGCAAACAGAGTTTGGCCGAGTGTTTGGGCAGGAGGCTGGACAAGCTAGGGGAAATGATCAGTGGGGTCTGACAGAAGGACAGTATTTCAGACAAGGGTTGTGCATGTAACTGACTTTTTCCTATTGGGCTTCTTTTCCTACTTGATCCTGTTCCTCCCATGAGTAACTTTCAATCTACTGGACACGGCATCCTCCACTCAAGCTAACTATATTTTCTGCCACAGTGACACTCATTTGGTCCATTATGTCTAAAAATGACACAATTTCTTGTAGGCTGATTTGTAACTTCAATGGGAAACTTGAGCCCTCACTAGATTGGCTCACCTCTAAGACCTTTCCCTTCTTATCAGTCCTGCTCCTATTTCCTTCTTTTAGCATCTTTACCTTCCCTTCACTTTCCTAAATCCTTTGGTCCATCTCCCTTCAACAGCCCTACTTCTATCCCTCTATCCATCCCTGCCAGATCTTTCCTTTCCCCTTCTAGCCCCTCAACTCCGTAAGGTCATTAGAGGTTTAGGACTTGTAACCTAATTAAGGGTTGCCAAGGGGCTCAGGGACTCTGAAAGCAACCACCCGAGGCTGAAAAAGCTCATTGGAAACAAAATGGAGTTTTCATTCGCTCAGATGGTTTTGGCATCACTCTGACAGATGCTTGGTGTATCCTTAGTCCCACACCCAAAATTTATTTCACAGCTTCCATAAGATTACATATTAGGGCAAAGAAAATCTTAAATTCTCACCCATAAATATTGGTTGGAAGTTTTATCCTTCAAATTGAGCAGGTAATCTCAATTTGTCCCATCAGCCAGAAATACACTCCTGACAAATATACTGAGTGGGACAAACACGCAAGCCAATTCTTTTATATACACCAGTGAGTTTTGCATTTGTGTGCTTATGCCTGACTCATGGCTAAAATTTAGAATGAAAGCTGTAAGATCTCTTTTTCTGACTGTCTCTATGTTTAATATGCATGCACACATATATATGTAGGTATGTTACATACATGTGATATTTTCCTACCCCTGGATGGTATTACTAAATTAATTTATAAAATGCCTTATAGGAATTCTATTCTAGTTGCCTTAAAACTACCTAAATGCTTATATAAGTCAAATATTCCTAAACTTCCAGAAATTTTTTGAAAACCTGAACATCCAATATATTGGTTATAGGGAAACAAATATTTTTTTTATAAAAACTAACCCAAATGTTTTAAAATTCAAATTCACATAATTTAGGCAAGTATTTTTCAAATAAGACTGTTTTGATGTTGATTTAATACAAACAGCTAAGTCTTCTGACTTACTATTAATTATAATACAAACATATACTTTAATTCTATTTGGGTATTTTCTTCCTAAACTTATACTTTCTAAACTCATACAGGCTTATTAGTCAAACAAGCTAATATTACATATACTAAATGTTTAAGATTGTGAAAAATATAAATTTGAGTTTAATCAAACTGAATCATTATTCTGATAAATTTTACTTCAACAATAATTATGTTTGACATGTATGCTTAAAAATATTTTCCAAAAATCTCTTTGGTAACTTACAACTTTAGACTTAGGCTAAGTTAAGTAATTGATATTCATTACATATCTGGATCATTTCTAAGTAATAAAATACTAAACATTAACTGCTAAGTATAGGTTAGTAAGTTGAAGTTTATATACTTTTTACATATTCTCTTTTTTGTTTTGTTTTGTTTTGAGACAAGGTCTCGCTCTGGCCCGGCTGGAATGCGGTGGCCTCATCATAGCTCACTGCAACTTCAAACTCCTGGGCTCAAGAGATTCCAATTTTTCTATTGTTTGTAGGGAAAGGGTCTCGCTCTGGCTCAGGCTAGTGTCAAACTCCTGGCCTCAAGCTATCATCCTGCCTCAGCCTCCCAAAGTGCGAGGAGTACAGGCAGGAGCCACCACACCCAGCCATACTTTTTGCTTATTCTTATATGATACAGAAGGGCTAAATATATTTGTGTCTGTAAATAAATACAGTAGTCCCCCATTATCCATGGGGGATATGTTCCAAGACTCCCAGTGGATTCCTGAAACCATGGATAGCACCGAACCTGACTGGTGTCAATTAGAACACATTTCTTTTCATGCCTTCTACCCAGAAATTTAATGCCTTTTTCATCTTAACTAAGCACTTATCCCACACTGTAGCCATAACTTTTGCAGTTTGAGGTATGACAGCAAAACTAGCATGAACTTCTTTTTCCTTCTTCACAATTTCATGGATAGAAGATTCATTCTTACTGTAGATCTTAGCAACCTTAGTAGATGATTTTATTTCTTTCCTTAAGTCAAGAACTTTCACCTTTTCACTTAAAGGAAACAATTTATGGCTTCTCTTTGGCATATCCAAATTGCCGGCATCACTTCTCTTGCCATCTGAGGCCATTATTAAGTAAAATGAGGGTTACTTGAATGCAAGCACTGCAAAATCATGACAGTCAATCTGATAACAGAGCTGGATACTAATTGACTGATGGCGGGTAGCATACATGGCATGAATGTGCTGGAAAAAGGCTAGACGCGTGAGATTTAAAACTTATAAATTGTTTATTTCTGGAACTTTCTATTTAGTATTTTTTGACCATAGTTGACCACAGGTAACTGAAACCATGGAAAGTGAAACCTTGGATAAGGGTTATTACCATATGTTATTTTTTTTTGCCACATTGAAACATTGTATTATATGGAAGCATATATCTATAAAAATTGTGAGATGTGCCTTAAAATAAGGTTACTAGTCAAGAGCAAAATGCTGCAATATAAGACAGTTCACAATTATCTAATTCCTAGCTTTCCCTGTAAAATAAAAGTTACTGGTCAGAAATTATAATCAATATATATAAATAAAGATATTTGCAAAGGTAAATAACTTGTATGTAATGTATGGCAAATACGTTTCTTGCACAACCTCTACTGAAGAACTAAAAGACTCACTCTGTATGATGTCTGGATAAAGTGTCTGAAAAAACAAATAATTTGTTAAGATTTGCTTATGACCTATCCTGGAGAATGTTCCATGTGTCCTTGAGAAGAATGGGTATTCTGCTGATTTTGGAAGGCAAGTTCTATATACGTGTGTTAGATGCAATTAGTCTATAGTGTTGTTCAAGTACACTGTTTCCTTATTAATTCTCTTTTCTTTAGAATAAACACCTTTATTATATTAGCTATGAAAGGAAGGAGGAGGAATTATTTGCCCTTCAGGGCCTTGATTTTCCTCATATAGAACTCTGGCTCCTTGTCCTCTAGCACATAGCCACCTGCTCAACCACACTGACCCGATCTTGACATAGTGCACACAAGAAGCTTGCCCTGCTGGAACTGCTCCTCCAGGAGCTTGCTGGTTTTGGCCTTCTTTTTCCTTTCATCATATTTCTTCTGAATTTTTTGATTCTTTTTTTGTTTAAAATCTCTTCCTTCTTGAGAGTCAGCTGGGCTGCCTTCTCGCAGCCCAAGGGCAGTGCATAGTGAGACTCATACCACTGTCAGTATGGTGTGCTGTCAATTAGTAATATGCAGTTCTTCACCAGGGTCTTGGTGCAGGCTAGCTCATTATTGGTTGCATGGCAGACATCAGTGATCCCTGACCCTTGCAAGTACAACACTTCAAGGCCCAGGAGAAGTTCCCCACATCCAGCTTCAGGGCACAGTATTTCTTATTATTTCTCTGCACACACTGTGTGTATGTGGCAGGGGCCAATCTTAGTGTTGGCAGTGGGGTGTCCTGGCTCATATTTCTGCTTTTTGTGGTAGGGCTTTCTCTTTCCCCTGATTTTGGGGTACTTGTACCCATTGTCCTGAGAGATATCCATTGCTTGGTGCTCGGTTTATGCAGCTGTGCTCATAGCCTTGGCGCCTGGAAGGATCCTGCTGGATGCCAAGCCCGTCTTCTTATTGATTTTCTGTCTGGATGATCTGTCCATTGTTGAATGTGGGGTATTAAAGTCCACTGTTATTATTTTATTGCTGTTTATTTCTCTTTTCAGTTCTGTTAATATTTGCTTTATATATTTAGGTACTCCAATGTACAGTTGGTATAGCCTCTTGATGAACTGACATTTTATCTAGTAACCTTCTTTGTCTCTTATGACAGTTTTTGACTAAAAATCCATTTTGTCTAAGTATAGCCATTTTCATGGAATCTTTTTTCATCTCTTTACTTTCAACCTATGTGAGTCCTTAAAGCTAAAATAAGTCTCTTGTAGGCAGAATATAAGTGGATTTTTTTTAAAAAACCATTCAGCTACTCTATGACTTTTGATTAAAGAATTTAATCCAGTGTCATTCAAGATAATTATCAATAGGTAAGGACTTAATATTGCCATATTATTGTTTTCTGGCTATTTTACAGATCTTTTGTTCTTTTTTTCCTCATTTGCTATCTTCCTCTGTGATTTGATGATTTTCTTTAGTAGTATGCTTTGATTCCTTGCTCTGTATCTTTTGTGTATATACTATAGGTTTTTGCTTTGTGGTTACCATAAAGATTACATAAAACATATTATACTTGTGACAGGCTATTATAAGCTGATAACAATTTAACTTTTATTGCATAAAAACTCTACAATTTTATTTCCCTGTACATATTCCATGTTTTTGATATCATAATTTACTCTTTTTATATAGTATCTCCATACTATTTCTATTTCTATAACTTAGTACAAGTCACTATATCTCTGTTGTCCTATTGATAGAATATGAGAGTAATAAACTGCACCTTGTGTACAGAGTTATTCAAGGAGTAAAATAAATTCAAACGTGTTTCAAAAAATCACAGAAACATAAAAGAATAAAGTTGTTACACAAACATAAGGGATCATTCCATGCATTATTGTCTAGAGATCAGCTTCATATTTTCACTCCTTACCCTACTTTCCCAGACCAACTTTTCCCATTTGTCCTTTATCTACAAAGATAGAAAATAGAAATCAAATGCAGGGAATGACATGGAGAAGAATTTTTTTAAATGAGCAGGGTGGAACTTCAATATGTATATGTATATCAAAACATCATCTTGTATACCTTAAATATATACAATTAGAAACAGAAAAAGTTGTTCATGTCTTGGCTGTGCTAATGAGACTGTGGTTACAAAGACTGTGGTTATTAAAAAGAATCTATCTTTAATACATACTCACTAAAATATTTACTGATGAAACGATGTGATGTATGGATTTGGCTTTAAAATAATTTATGGCTAGGTGCAGGAGTGTGGGAGATTTGGTTAGGGGATTGATTGAACCTGATTGGCTATAAATAATAATTATTGAAACTGGATGATGGGTATGTATGTGTTCATCTTATGAGTCTCTTTGCTTTTATATATGTTTACCATTTTTCATAATTAAAAAAAACCCAAAATGATTAACGGTTACAAAATCAAATGCCAAGAAGGCTAGGCAGGTAACAAGAGAGAAGCAAGCAGGGTAGAAACTGTGATGTAAGCAGGGTAGAAGCTGAGAAAAAATATCTCCTCCAAAGGTGAAGGCCAATAGTCGGCTCCATATCAGTGTTCCTATGCAGGAATGTGGGGCCAGGGCTGAAAGATTTTCCAGTTTTCCAAAATTTTCCAGAAATAAAAATATTTTTATGAAACCTTCCTATATTTAAATGTTGTCAACTAATTCAAATGTTTTATCAAAAAATGTGCTGGTCATCTAAAGCAAGTCTGCGGACCAGATTCAGCCAGAAGTTGTCAATTTACAACTTCTTTCTAGAATCTAATTTTACTCTGGAGCAGTAGAATGTAATGGAAAGTGCCTGCAATGCTGACACTCCTAGAATGCCGTCATTCAGCCCTGTTCTTCCTCATTATTAAGTTCTGATCCAATATATGCTTTGCTCTCCACTGTACATTCCTGTTTGTGAGTTTCTCTAATTTTATCTTTTACTTTCTAGTTCTGATCTCAAAAATCTGACCACTGCGTACCAAGACATCATGAGTCTCCAAGAAAGGAGGCCTCATGGTAACAAATAAGACTTTAGGTCACACCCAACCTGACACTTTTTTCTAGTGCATTTTGCAGCTCTTCTTAATGATAAGAAGGTGACCTGGGAAAGTTTTTAAAAAAAAAAAAATGCCTCAAGAGGCAAAGTAACAGGCTGGGAGAGTCAGGGTATCCTGTAGAAACAGGAGGGTATTTTATTAAACTAATATTTCTTGTGATCAAGAAACATTTTTCTGAAGTTCATCAGTTATTTCAAACTCCTTTGTTTCTTTTTCTTCTGTTAAATGGAAATTTTAATTTTAAGCTTTTATTTAAAAAAAACATATGCAGTATGATTCCAGTTTCATTAAATACTTTCTCTGCATTCATGCACTTATTCAACCTTTTTCTTCATCATCGTATGCATGCATAGAGATATCTCAGAATTCTCACCAATGTCAGCATTGATTATTTCTGCCTCATAATATGTGGGTAGATTTGTTCTTTCTGCCTTGGGCTTTTCTGGCTTGCTTGAATTTTTATACTGAAAAATTATACTTCATCATATACTTTGCTTGGCTACAATAACATCAAATCTAAAAGGACCAAAACATAGAAATTTAAACTCTAAAAAAGAATATTTTTCTATTCTGATTTTGAAAAATAGGAAATGGCCTTGCAGGATGATGAGGTACATTTGAATGATACAGAAAAAACAAATACTGTTTTTCTAAATGTCTCAAATATTTCAGGGAAAATATGCATCAAAAATGTATTTGTCATTTCCCTATACTTCAAACTTAAGTTAGTGAGTGTCCTGTATTTTTAGTTGCTGAAACTTACAATTGTACAATAAACACATTATCAGTTTTTCTGAAAATATTATGTATACTTTGACAATTTTCTTCCCATCCCATTGGGATTTCTTTTTTAATTCAGGAGAATTTCAGAAAAATAAATGCACTTTGAGCCATTTCTATGTATTACACACACACCCACACACACACCCACAGTCACACACACGGCACCCGAAACACAAGGAGAATTAACTGTGCTGTTCATACAGCCCTTCTTGCATCCTGTGGTCCATTGTCGTTCTTAACCAGTGTTTCAAATTTGAGGCTGAGCAGGCAAGTGGTCTCCTGTCCTGCTTAGACTTAGGGAGCCTCAAATGGAACTGAAAGGAGGCAGGAAACCAGTTCCCCTACGGGGTTATTTACACTGAAACGCACAGCCCTACCCCATAGTCCACCCTGGGGCAGGGAAAGGCTTTGTCCACATACCTGGAACCGTCACCAAGGTTTCCTCACCTTTAGGCTGTTACACGGGGGCGGATTATGGGAGCACGGGCAACGGAGACCTTCCCAAGCTTGAGAGAGCGCCACCTTCTCCCGCGTCAGCAGTGACAGCATCTCCAACCCAGAGGCCCCGAGTACAGGCCTTGCCCTTAGTCCAGGAACTGCAATGTCCTCCAGTATGAGCTGGATGGCCCCAGCAAAGTTGTCCCTCTGTGTAGCTGGGGCCATCCTATCTAGGATGAGAGGGTCATCTGCTAGGAAAAACATTTTTCACGGTTTGCCCATCCCAGCTTAGGGAGAAACTGCAGGTCGAAATGGAGCGATGTCTGGAGCCATAGAACCTTATGGAACCTACCCCTCTACAGCCCTTAGCCATGCCAATTTGCCCAAAGAAAATTGTAGTGAACTCTGTATTTAACACATTGACTGCCACACTAGAAAATTTTTTTTCCCTTGAGGCCACGGTCTTTTATGACAAAAATAGAATAAAAACTTTGAAAACAAAATGATCCTTTCTAATTTAATGAAAAATTTTAAATTTTTTTGTTGTTTTCTATGTGTGAGTTATATGCAACTTGAAAAATAGTTTGCAGCTCCCAAGGTGAAAAGACAAGTGAGTTACACATGTGTCACGAGGTCCTGGGTTCAAACCCATTATGAGTTAATACAACCCACACAGCAGTTAATGTGTTAAACACAAAACACCAACAAAGTTGTAGGTAAATCAGTGATTTTGGTAGGCTTTGGTGAATTAACCATATAGCAACTTGATCCTTCAGAGAATACCCCACATTTTAACCTGATCATTTGATAACTTGGATTTCAGCAAATTGACTCTTTTTTTTTTTTTTTGAGACAGAGTCTCACTCTGTTGCCCGGGCTAGAGTGCCATGGCATCAGCCCAGCTCACAGCAACCTCAAACTCCTAGGCTCAAGTGATCCTCCTGCCTCAGCCTCCCAAGTAGCTGGGACTACAGGCATGCGCCACCATGCCTGGCTAATTTTTCTATTTTTAGTAGAAACGGGGGTCTCACTCTTGCTGAG
>CAUYRT010107869.1:0-146810 GCA_963574885.1 Lepilemur ruficaudatus
ACATCTGCATTCAAATGTTTATAGCAGTACAATTCACAATTGCAAAGATGTGGATACAAGCCAAGTGCCCATCAATCCATGAGTGGATTAATAAAATGTGGTATATGTATACCATGGAGTTCTACTCAGCCACAAAAAACAGTGATGACTTAGCACTTCTTGCATTTTAAGTTTTTTATATTGAAGACAATTTTAAAGTGTATCGTATTGTGTCTAAGAGTCAACCCGTAGAGCTTTGGATTTCTAGTTTAGGCCTTCAGCACCCCTGTTTATCTCTAGTTATATCAAAGGTATTATGAAATTGTGAAGAAAAAACAAACGCAAATACCTTCAGAGAAAAATTTATTTTCATTCTAAATTTAATCAAAATCAATTTTAATTCACTTTAATTCAAAATTTATATGTAAACATATATCATGAACACTTTTAGATTGAGGGTATGTTAAGGAACCTCAAAAATAAAAGATGATACAACTCTTAAAAAGAAAAAAAGGTAAGCATCTTCAGATTCTAGAGAGCCAGGAACCTTTTGCAGATGCAAATGAAAAAGCGCCTTACAGGTAGCAAGCACTTAATAAAGTTTTGAGTAACTAGGTCCTGGAAGTGAGGCGGGAAGAATGAGAGATTGATTGTAAATGGATAAGACTGAATGGCTTGATATATACTGGAAGAATCTGGAAATTAGGTGTTATCTTGTTAAATCAAATCTGTTTTAATGGATATTTATATATTGCTCAGATATATCAAAGTTCTAGCTGTCAGAGCTCTGGTATACTGTAAAAATATATCCATTACAAGTAATTTGCACTAACCCATGACCCTGGACATTTAATTCAGTCCAATTTACCTCTTCTATCAAAATTACTAGTATCTGTTCTAATATGCATTCTTTAATTTAATACACAATTTACTTTCTATGAAGTAGAAGGCACGTTCACAGGCATGTTTGATGCAAACTTCATTTTTTATGTTTTTAGTCCATTGGGGGCAGTATATTAATACAGCCTGTCCTCTTTTTCTCTAATAATGGCAGAGGTATCTTGGTTGTTGAGTCACTTGCATCGTTTTGTCTTCTTTTCCACTTAAAAAAAGCTTGCTACAGACCTCAGAAAACTGAATGGTTCTAAGTTTTGTCTGTGGTATTGGGGGTAGCAGCATTCTAGTAGGGGTAAAGGCCATAACAGATCTGGTTTCATTAAGAATGTTTGAAGACAATCTAGGTTTTAAGAAAGTGGAGTTTTCATACATGTTCACATTGGATGACCCCAGTCTTTGTGACTTGCAGTTCTGCTTAGCATGTATATCTATCTCTGTAGAGCTAATTTTCTCCTGTATTTTCATGTCCACTATATGTTAAGGATACTGTAGACGATACTATTAAGAAGACAAATTTAATAAAAGAGTAATTTCTGTTCCTTGCCTGTTTTTTTTTTTTTTTTGCCTTTTTCTTCCCTCCTCCTTTTCCCATCCCCTATTTTATTTTAAATATTTTCCTTCATCTTTTCTTGTATCACCGTGTTTCTATCTCAATGGTAAGCAAACTATTCTTCAGAACTGGTCAAATCACTTGTTTGTTTTTACTCCAAATCTCTGCTAAATGAAAAATTTCATACAGATTGGATTGACATTTCTACAAGACAAAAGAATAGAGAGTCTTTGGGGATGGATTTGATATACATTTTCCTTTAAGATGTCCTGGCCATGCAAGGTTGTTCACGCCTGTAATTCCAGCATGTTGGGAGGCTGAGGTGGGTGGATTGCTTGAGGCCAGGAGTTTGAGACCAGCCTGTGCAATGTAGTGAGACTTTTTCTCTAAAAAAAACAAAAATTAAAAATACTATTCAGGCATGGTGGTGTGCACCTGTAGTACTAGCTATTCAGAAGGCTGAAGCAGAAGGATTACTTGAGCCCAGGAGTTCGAGGTTGCAGTGAGCTATGCTGGCACCACTGCACTACAGTCTGGGCAATGGAGTGAGACCCTATCTCTGAAAAAAAAAGAAAAAGATGTCCTAGCCTGGTTGATGCTGACCATATTATGCAGATTCAATTGACGGAGAGATTTTCCATATGATAACCTGAAAGTGATCTCCCAGTGATGTGTATTCTTAAATGGGGGTTCTGGACAACTTGAAAGAAAGCTGTGTACTTCAAAGCTTTTTTCACCTCAACTGCAGTTAACTTTACAATCTCACTGGTCTGGCAAGTGTTAATAGCTTGATCATTTGCCTGCAGATAACTCCTTTGTAAACTGTAGATTATTTCAGTAGGGAATAGTCAGGGGCCTTTGATCTCCATATAGATAGAGATAGAATAATTCAGAAAGAATTCTATTGGAGTGGTGTATGGCAGAGACAACACAATTTTATGAATGTTTTCCTCCAGTATATCCAAAATATGTTGGCAACTATCAGTAAAAGATGTGCTCTTTCTGTTGTTACAACTTCCCTGTGAAATGGCGTTCTTGTTTATATGATTTTTCAGCCTGTTTTTTCTTTAAGTAAAATGGTTTTAAGAATAAGTATCTGTTGATAGTTAAACATATAAACCTTAGTTACTTGGTGAGGACAGGGGGAAAACATTGTGAAAGCAGCAGATGGTGCCCCATGGGGTAGAGATGTGGTAAATTTGCTTTCTTTGCAGTGTGCATAAGGTCATGTGCAAGTGGCCAGAAAACAAATGAAAGGTACCCTTGAGGCCATTTGCACTTAGATGTCAACTTTCTTTCAGGAAAGACTATTTTTCTTTATTTTTGTTTTTATACAGATCTAGGCCCCAATGTTTGTTACTTTCTCTTTTTTATTACTGCTTATTTAGTGCTGTTTCGTTAAGGACTTAGGTTTTTCTTTGAAGTGTCTGAGTCCCACATCAATGATGCTGTTTCTTAAAGCCTCTAGTGATAAACTAGACTTGAGCCAGTAATCTAGCCAGCATATTTTGCCTAAGTGCCTCCTGCCTTCTCAGCAACATTTTAATCTGTGGGAGAAGAGATGCTAGAATGACTAATGGTGGGGACGAATTTCCTCCTAAGTGACTTTGTTAGTGTTGGAAATATCTTTCTTGTCTCTCTCTGGGTAGCCAAAGACTGCCCATCTTCACAGCTAAATCCTACCTCCTCCTCTCCATCTCAAACTAGCCTCTTCCCTACTCCTAGCCTCTTAGAGCACTTACTGCCAGCATAAAAATAGTTTTAGCACTTAATTTTATTATTCGCCAGTCCTTTCTTGTGTTTTCTTTTTTGCTTCCCAATTACTTTGCAATGCTCTGAAGGAGAAGACCATGTTTTACAGAATGATTCCTTTATTAACAAGATGTGTATGGTCCAGTGGGACATACTTTGTTATTACACAGTTTTTGACCAGAGGAAGAAACAATGTAAGAAACATAGGGGTCAAAGATTTCAAAGAAAAAAAATGGTGGTGAAAAGAAGGGGTTGGTACTAAGCTCTCACTGCATACTAATTAAAATCATGTCCAGATATATTAATGTTAATGTATATTGAGTTATTTGAAACACTTCAGGTGTACTTCTACTCTGTCCTCTGGATTGTGCTGGGGATCTTACCTGAACAGTGACACAGCTGTTGCCCAGGGCTCAGGAACTACCTGGATGAAGCTCTTGTGTTCCCTGGTCACTTTGCTACCCTGAGCCAGGCTAGGAGCAAGCAGCCCCACGGGCCAGGGCGTTGGTGCCTTCCCTGCTCTTCAAGCCAGGCTTGTGTGCCTCTGCCTTTCTCCTCGGCCATTTATGCTCAGCGCAGCAGGGTCAGGGTCAATCAGGATCCAGAACCAGATTTATGCCAGCAAGGGAGAGGAAGATTAAGTACCAGAAAGGCAAGCAAGAACGGGAGAGGGTGGGGAATGGTGCAAGTCAGCTCCCACTTGGCTCCTCGCAATATTGCCCTTTCTTTTTCTGCCACTGGCTTGCTGCAAAGGAGACATGAGTCTCTGTTCAGTAACAGAGATATGTGCAAAAAAATATTTATAAAGGGGATTCATTGCAGCATTGTTTATACAGTAATAACAAACAATTGGAAAACACCCTAAATGTCTAAACATAGGGGAATTGGGTAGAGCACACTATGAAAAAAGCTGTTAAAATGCTGTTTTCAGAGACTTGTAATGACAGGGGAAAATGCTTACAAAGTAATATATATGAAAAAGCAAGACATCAAGAAATATATCTGATCTCAGTTGACTATCTACAGTACACACAGAGAAAATACTACAAGGAAATATACTAAAATATTAATGGAGATTATTTTGGGGTTGTGAAATCATGGATAGTTTCTTCCTTGTTTTGTATATTCTAAAATTTTTATCATGCAGGTTTATGATTTTTATAATCAGAAAAATGAAAAGAGCCAGGCACAGTGACTCACACCTGTAATCCCAGCAACTCAAGAGGCTAAGGTGGGAGGATCGCTTGAGGCCAGTTGTTCAAGACCAGCCTGGACAACATAGCAAGACCTCATCTCTACAAAACAGTTAAAATGTGGTGGCATGTGCCTGTAGACCTAGCTACTTGGGAGGCTGAGGTGGGAGGATAGCTTGAGCCTAGGAGTTTGAGGCAGCAGTGAAGCAGTGAGCTATGATGGTGCCATTGCACTCCAGCCTGGGCAACAGAGTGAGACCCTGTTTCAAGAAAAAAAAAGAAGGTATGAAAAAAAGAACAGAAAAATGAAAATAAATGTTCCTTACCACCATCTTCAACCTCTAAATTCACATGCCAACATGGAGATGATTATGTTTTCTGAGAATAAAAGTAATATATTTGCATTATGGTAACTTTTAAAAATATGAAGGAAAAATAGCAATGAAGTATCCTAAAAATGTCCTTCTTTAAATCGAACTAACTTCCTTTTGGAAAGACTTACTTGAAGTATCACTGTACTTTCTGTTACCTAATAAAATAATAAGGGCTCAAATAATTGGTCAATACAAAATATTTTAAAACAAGTCTTTTATCTAGATGACATCGTCATGGTTTTTGGAAATGGAACGTGCCTTATGTATCATCTAGCCCTACCCTTTGGTAGAGTTAAACAGTAGTGCTTGACAGTATTCTATATTAGGCATATTTCTAACATCCCTGAGTCTCAGAGAGTCTAAGTGACTTGCTTCAGGTCACACTTCCAGCTCTAGAAACCTGGAAATACCTAGTCCTTTACTTTATCAGTTATACTTCCAATGAGGAAAGACATTTTTGACATTCTGTAGGTAGTGGCTTTCTTAAAAACATAAACTTCAAATTTTTTTTCTCAAGTAAGAAATTATATTTTCTCCCCCATTTCAGGTATATAACTTTAACTCAAAACTATCTAGAGATAAGTTAAAAAATATGTGTGTGTGTGTGTGATATGAAATGAGCAAATTCTTTGGAGAAATTTTAAAAATGGTGCTTTTGTTTGTGAATGTTTTCAAATTGAAGAAAAGGTTTATTACTAAGTAAATATTTGGTATAAAATTCACTTAGATTAATGTTGTCTAAGCCCTTTTAGCCTACCTTCTTGCAAAAAAAATTGGCATTATTTGATTTATAGTTAATTTCTGAATCAAATGGTAGTATATCAGATGCCATTAAATATATCTATCATATAAGTGGTTCTTTCAATGAATTTTTATAGTGACATGTTATTGGCTTAAGCAAAAATATAATAATTCTTTTTATTCAGTCTGCTTCGGAAACAGAAGTATTTATAGTTGGTTTGATTCAAACAAAAATTCTTGGAAAACTCATGTGATTGTCTTTATGAGCAATTTAAGGACATACTCTTAGAAGAGAGATGGACAGTACAAAACATAATTTACTTAAAAAATGAATACTACTTTGTGAAAAAGTTCCCTCTGGGTGGTGCTTGGTAGCTCTTTTGGTATTAGTAGTTTGCTCTTTGTCAACTCTGGCCCAGTTGGAGCTTTCCTGGAAGCCTGTGTTGTTCAGAGGTGGTTACCCTGCCACCACCAAGTAGCCAAGAGATCAGGGGCTTTGACTGAGCAAGAGGGATCACCATGACAGGATGTGTTGGCAAAATAATAGGCAGCTCTTAGAGAATCTTTCAAATGGTCCTAGGTAAGATCTCATGTCCTGGGGAGTTTCCCATCTCCTCCTTGTCATTTTGTTGAAGGAGCATTTGAGAAGGAAACTGATTTTCAGTTGACCAGGAAGATGTAAATTGGTAAAAGGTTTATAGAAAATGAAGCCCTGCATCTTTGTTTTGTTTAATCCCCAGACCTTCCACATGAAGTAAGGAATATATATCTGGTATTTTCTCATGCACAATGGCTATTTGGTCTGGATGGCCTCTGACTCTTAAGAAACAGGTGTGTAGAGTTGCTGCTATGTTCTTACCACCACCACTTGGTTGTACTTCTTTGTTGAAAACACATTTTCTTACGGGCTTTTTGCACAGGGCCTCTATGTGCCAGGCGATCAGTAAATATTGGATTGACTGTTACCTTCTAAATGCAAATTCAACATTTTAAATTCAAATATTGAAGTTTCCCTGTGCCGAAAAACAAAGGGGTCTCTGCTAGCAGAATGCCTGGTTGAATACTTGGAATCAGCTCCCATAGGCCAATTGGCATGTGTGTGTTTTGCTACTGTGCTTTAGTTTAAATATAATTTAATAACCACTAGGTCATTAGTCAGATCACTTACCAGTCACCTAGAGAGTCAGAATCTTCCAATAGCTGGTGAGCACTCTAGAATCCTGAAATTCAGTTGAACTGTCTATTGAGCATTCCTTGAACCAGGCTTCTGGGTTTGGTGGTGATGGAGGGTGGGGGGTAGAGTTTACATACAATAATGGTTCAGACTTAGTCCCTGTTCTCTGGGATTGTACATGCTAGCAGAATGGGATTCATTGAAGAAGATTGGTGATGTGCATGCAGTTTGAGGAAAACATACTTTGACAACCAGAAGAAATGTGTACTGGGATTGGTTGGTAGTGGCTATGAATGCCAGGCTCCTGAGGTGCTAGGACAAGGAAGAGGAAAAGGAGATGTGTGAATAGAGGGAGCAACAATAAATGAGGGAGGAAGGAGGAACAAGATATGGCTGTAGGAAGGTAGATGTGGCCTCAGAGAAAGAGGGCTTTGTTCAGGGATATCATGACATCAATACACACCCAACTCTGTATCCCACACTTTATGAGATTGATGTTCATTATAATGAACCAGAGCCATTAAATAGTTTGTGTTTCATATAATAGTACTTCATTTCCAGAGATAAATGAATGTAAGAAATATCCATATGGCAATGTGTGAGTATTTTAAAAAGTTACTTTTTATCCAGAAGACCTCAATCTGCAAACACTTAACAAGGTCAGACATTGGGGGGATACAAAAGAACATGTGTGTGCTTGTGAGCAGTTTACTTAGTGGAGAAGACCAGACATATACAAATGGAAACTCAACTGTCAGTACCAGGCAGTACAGGCTGTTCGCTTATAGGCAGTAACTGCTGTGAACTTCAGGGGATAGTCAGATCCCTGGGATCTTGGGTAATCTGGAAAAGTTTCCAGGTTCTTGAGCTGGCCTAAGTGGTTGGGCAGAATTTAGGTGGGCTCAACATAATTCCAGATCTGCAGAAACATTGTCTTTTCCCTTTGGTAATTTGCAGTGTCTGACCTGCTCTCATAACCTCCTCCCCAAAACAGGCTTGTGCACTTAGCAGTAATAGATTGAACCATCAACTCCTTAAAGCACACCTGGTTGATAATTAGCTCAATCACACTGTGTTTCGGTCATTACCCTTGGATTTCCCAAGGATGAGTTTAATTCATCTCCCACATTAAAGTGAGTGCCTGCATGACCAAAACTCAACTGAATAGAATTTCTGTCTCTATTATGTCAATTTAATGCTGTGGTAATTTTATTGCAAAATAGGTATTGGGTTACAATTTGCTACCCAAATATCTGCACAGAAATTGTTAGTGTGTGCTATAAAAAGATCTCTGATGGCAAGAGGCCCTCGTTTTTCTAAACAGTGCTTCATCTGAAGGAAATGAGCTGAAACTCTGATTTGAGGAATTTAGAGTTGATAAGATCAAATATTGTTTATTCAGAGACGACTTATTTTGGTTTTATAGCTTATAAATGTATTGATGATGGATACAGCCTCTTTCTTCCAGAATTTTACAGAGCTTGTTTTGTGTTTCACTCACACTCCCTTGCCTCTGACCCGCTGCTGGATGTGAAGGGATAAATTGGTGGTGCATATGCTGTATTGCCAAAGTGGGGAGGGGGAGGGGCACCTTTATTATATCAGATTACTGCCAGATGCCTGGAATACTCCAATCTACTCACTGGTTGCATTTAAAAGGGAAAAATACAAATCTAACCACTTCTAGGAGTGATGCCAGGTGTCTGTACTGAGGCAACCCAACTCCAGAAGGCTATAAAAATAGCCCCCAAGTAGTAGGTTCTGATTTCCCACTGAGCTGACCAATAAATCCAACAACCAGTTAATTAAAAATGCTGGGAGGGAATGTTCATCCTCCATTACCCACCTGTCCTTGTGAATACTCATTGGTTACAAATGGGAGGCTACTACTTAGTGTTTCAATGTCCGGATTAGGAAACTCTCTCCTTCCCTTTCACAGCAACCCGGAGGTATTAATATAAATGGGCTGTGTGGTTGCTTGATACCCCTACTTGGGTGTCAAGGTTTATTTGAGGCTAAAGTGATTTGAGGATTCCAAAGAAACACCCAGTTATTTTACTTGACTATAGGCTTCCTGGCATCATCCAGAAGAGCATGTTTGGAGAGGCTAGCTCATATCTTCCTTGTTCAGGCTATGAGTTTTCTTATAGTCTGCCAAAATCTGATGGAAAACCTTGCTGCCCTGACTGGTGCTGTAAGGAGGATACCACAGTAGCCTGATATGCAAGGGGAGTGCTCTAAGTTGGATCTTTTGTTTCTTTTATTAAGGAATTTCAACTTGATAAAACTTTTTTTAAAAAATCAGTTTGAGACACAAGCAAAGACTTGGATAGAATACACCATCAGTATCATCCTCATTGTTAAAGTCATGAGAAGGGGCATAAAGAAAGTAGTGGAGAAAGTATTAGACTTGGAATTAAAAGTTCTGGGTTTGAATCCTGTAGGTACTAGGTAGTCTCTGTGAGCTGAGCTCCAGCGGCTCATCTGGAAAATGGGTGTAATAGCATCTACCTCCTGGAGTTGTCAAGAATAAACAAGATCATGTGTGTGAAAATGCCTGGCCCTTAGTGGATGTTCAGTAAATGTTGAGTCTGATTTAGTGTATTGACTTGATGTGCTTTTTTGCCTCTTAGATAGATACAAAAAGCACTCATTTACAGAGACCTGAAAGGAGGAAAAAGTTGGTGATGGTGGTGGTGACGGCGGGCAGGGGAGACCCGAAGTCAGTGAATACAAATTTGATTACCAAGAACCTTTCTGCTAAGATACTACTATGAATAAATTATCTTTCTCTTGATGCTTTTTGCCAACTTTTTAAAAAAAGAACTTAGAATTTTGATGGAGAAGAAAAAAAGAGGTGAAACTTGAGTTTCAGTCAGGACTCTGCCACTTACAAGTCACATTTCCTTTTTAGGGCTCAGTTTCCTCTATCCAAAAAAAGTTGGACTAGAGAAGCACTGTGATTCTTTGTTCATAGTGTAATTTCATGTGGATAGTTGGCTTTTGAGTCTGTATTAATTGGGAATGAGATTTTTTGTGTAGAATGAAAAGTCCAAGGGTGGAGAAGTTCAGCAAGGACAGAAACTTCTCTTGTGAGGGAACTCTCTTCGGCAATCAGGAGGCCTGATTGGGATGAGCATATAGACTGCTTTTAATACTGCGTTTGAGTTGTATGTGAGTGTGTGTTCCCTTTAAAGACTTTTCTAAAGCTCAAGCTCTTATCTGATTTGTTGCGCATTAGCAGGATATGATTTATTAATTCTGCTTATATTTGATAGTGAAGATCACAAACTGGGACCCTATTTTTGAAGGCCTAATGCATCCCTTTTTCTTCACCAAAATAGGTTTGTAAATTGTCATCAGGACCCCACTACCAGGTCCCTAAATAACACTTCTATCTGCTGCTACCTGGGATTTCTTTAATAAGTAATGGCAAGGATACTCAGAATCCCCTTCTATGAGAAAAAGTTGAAGGAATTGAATCATTTTAGCTTGGAGAATTGGAGATTTAGGGGATTTTTCTGGCTACTGTAAAAAACATGAAGGGCTCTCTAGTCAAAGTAGCATTAAACTAGTTTTTTTGTGGCTTTGGGTTGGGAGGTGGCAAACTAGGATCAATGAAGGAGAGCTATAGGGAGGCATGGTTTTCTCAATCCAGGCAGTAACTTTGCAGTAATCTAACCTGCCCAAAGAGGGAATAGGCTACTTCAAGGAGATAGCACAGTTCCTACCATCAGTCCCCATTCACAGTTCTGGCTGGAGTTTTTAGTTAGTCTCTTTGAATTGGAAATTGGACTCTGTTTACTGGAGAAGACCCTATCAGGATCCAGTGATCTGGTGATCCCTTCACTATACTATGACTGCTTCCAGCAGACCATGTCTTATTTGTATCCTTAGCACTTAGTATGGGGCCTGATCATAGCAGGATCTCAAAAAATGTTTGTTGATTGGCTCATTGACTTACAATGCACTCGAAAGTAAACAATAGATGTTTTTGGTCCCTAGAACAAGTGTACTAAAGTGGCTTTCATATAACTGCAGTGTCCCCCCTTTTCTTCAGGTATTTCTATGCATTTTCAGTCACAACAACCCACCCATTCATAGCTTGTCATTGTTAGAGAACTAAAATAGTTCTGTTAACAAAAGACCCTTCCATATCAATATAGAAGAGAGAGAAAACATGATCTTAATATTAGGGAAGCAATTAATTCACATTGTATACCTGTGTCAAAACATCATATGTACCCTATAAAGATATACAATTATTATATACCCATAATAATTAAAAAATTAAAAAATATATTGGGGAAGCATTATCAGAGATCCATGCATGTAAGTTAGCACAAAAACAACTACAAAATCTGGGAAGAATTTCACACAAGTTTATACAAAAAAGTAGAAGAGTGAACAGTTTAAACTATTCTTATTTTCTTGAGAAATAAGAGGATGCACATTGTGCCTATCTCACTTATACCTTGTGAGAGACCCCTGAGCAAATTCCGGAGGTAAGTATTTGCAGTTCCAAGGGTCAGAGGCCCGTGAACTTGCATTGTAAAATCAAAAGGTCAAGACTTTTGATCAGGCCTATTATGTTCTCGAAATACCCTAAAGAAGGGAGAGGGTGTGTAGGCAGGAACTTCCCTACGTAATAAAAATTCCATCACTGTACCCTTACATCATCTGGCATGTTTGGATGGTGGGTGTTCTTCATGAGATTTTCAAGCTTCTTTAGGGTTAAATTATTTGTACAATGAAAGGTCTTCCCTTGGAGGATGCCATTGCATAAAAGCCGTAAACTTGCCTCTCATTAATTTATTGGTTGATTCTATAATTGCTATTTTTAAAAGAAAATTAAACACGTTGAGGCCTTATAAAAAAAGAGTGAAGATGATATAAAAGGATTAAATAGGCTAAACCTAATGGGAAAAGACAGTCTCTTTCCCCAAATACCTCACAGGTATCGTGATGCTTTAGAAACCATTGAGAAATGTTAGACACTTCAAAAATTGGGAGCTTGGGGAGGTATTGATGGCTCTCTGAAAGACTGGGGCCCTGAGAAGTATTTGGGCTAATACCTAATAAAGTAATTAAAGATGCATATAAATCTCTGGTTTCTTCTGGCTGGTGTCTTAGGACTGTGGCTTTTACTTAACCTAACCTCACCGTGCTGGCAAAGATTTTCCTGAGTATCTGCTTATGTGGTCACCTTCCTTTAGTCCTCTCTGAGATATGTAAATTTCCTCGCAGGAACTTCCAAAGTATATCTCTCTCCTTCCAGCTTGACCTTCTTTCCCTTTTGGTGTGGAGTGGCTTGAGGATGTCACCATAGGTATGCCATTTTTGAGCCACCCTGATCACTATATAGTTAAAAAAAAATCCAAGCATCCTGTTTGGACAGGTTGTAAGCTGTGACATTAGACCTTCCTGGTATGCAGAATGGCTTTCATCACTCTCCCACCCATTCAGCGAGGTTAAAGGTCTCAGGAAGGTATTTGACTTGTGGCTCTAACTTGCCCTGACTGCTAAGCAATGATGAGTTTTTTGCTTGAACCACTTAGGAGGTGCCCATGGGAGCAGCATACCAGAGAGTAGTAGTGAAGAAGCAAAATTGAGTTTGTTAAAGCATTTGAAATGAAGAGGGCATCAAGAAGAAAGCAGAATGTACACTGAAGGGTTTTCCTATAGGTTTGGGTTTTTAAAAAAACAAAACAAAACAAAAAACTCTGCTCAGTAAGTAAAATGGAGTTTTGTTCAGAGACAATGGAAGAAAGCTGAAAAAGCAGTGCAATTTGTCTTAGGTGAGAAGACCCTCAGAGGTAGGGACTAAGCCTGATGCAGCTCTTAGAGGAAGACTTTGTGCACAGAGACACTGGGCTAGTAAATAATCTGCATACATTTATTCATCTAACAACCGAGCTTCTATGTGTCAGGTACCTTTGATTATATAATCTCATTTAATTTTTACAACAACTTGGTGAGGTGGGGGCCCATTTTCCAGATGAAGAATGTAAAGCTCCTAATGTTCAAAGGACTTACACAGATTCGCTAGTTAAAGGAAGAGCTGGGATTTGAACCAAGGTCATTTGGCTCCAAGCCCAGTGAGCTTGCTGCTTCACCACAACTACCTAACACAGAACTGCTTATAAGTAGCTAACTGTGTTAGTTTCTGTGGAACTCCTTCCCAAGGGGTAATAGCTGGCCTCTTGGGAGAGAAGGGGTTCAGTGTTTTCCCATGGGGAGTCACAGGAGAAACAATAGACTGTGTCTCAATCCTAGTGGCTAATATGGTACTGGTCCAGTTTCTGGCACATAGTAGGTACCTAAAAAATCTTGGTTGAATTGGATGCAACCATCTTATTTCTTCTGTTATTCTATCTTGAACCAGAGCCTGGCATTTCATGTGATGACCAACTGTTGAAAATTGTTATATTCTTCCATATTTAAAATAGTGTGTGTGTATATATATATATATATGTATGTATGTATCTGTGTGTATGTTTATTTATTTTCTCTCCAAAAAAGCATTCTGTCCTTTTTGGATTTTTGTAATATATAAGTAATAATTTCACAGATGTTCATGATATTAACATTTTTATGCCAAGGTCGAGAAGTCTCAGTGTAGGTGATCTCATTGGGTGTTGCATACCCTTTAGAATAGTCTCAAAATATTAATTTTAGTTCACTTTAAGAAATAATTCTTTCACATGAAAAGCTTAAAATTTTAACAAGCCTCAGAATTTTTTTAATGACCACTTTATTGAGATATAATTCACATACCATAAAATTCACCCTTTTAAAGCATACAATTCAAGAGTTGTTAGGAAATTCACAGAATTTTGCAACCGTCATCACAATTTTAGATGATTTTTTATCACCTTAAAAAGAAACCGTACACTTTAGCTATCACCCCCACATCCCTCCAACTCCTTTACCTCCAGCCCTAATCAAGTGTTCATCTCCACAGATTTCCCTATTCTGGACATAGAATATAAACGGAATCATACATTATATGGCCTTTGTGTCTGGCTTCTTTCACTTAGCATGTTTTCAAGGGTCATCCATGTTGTAGCATGTATCAGAACTTCATTTCTTTTTATGGCTGAATATTATTCCATTGTATAGATAATCTGTATATATACATTTTATTTATCTATTCAGCAGTCCATGGACATTTGGGTTGTTTCCATTTTTTACAAACCCAGAATTTATCCTAATGAAATAATCAAGGTGGTACATAAAGAATGGATTATAAGGATATTTATTTTGATATTATGAAAGTGAAAAACTGGAAATAACCTCACTCTCCAACATTAAGAGATTGAGACATCTCCATGATAGAATGATGCACAGCTCTTAAAATGTTGTAAAAGAATTCACACTGACAGAGAAAAATTCTGACAACTTATTGTTAAATGATGAAACAGTACATAAAGTGTGATTCCATTTTTATAAAAAGTATATTTTATATGCATAAAAAGAAGGCTGGAATCATAGATAACAGAAAACAGTGGTTCTCTCTAGATGGTGGAATTATGAGAGGTTTTATTTTCTTCTTTTTATCGGTATTTTCTAATTTTTCTAAAATTATTCCGTAATTACTTATTTAGCAATAGTATGTGTCAGACATTGTGTGGTATACATGTATTTTGCAGTAATAAAATAGAAAAATTAATTTCATTGTTAAAAACAATCCAGAAAAGGAGTGTGTGTTCTGTATTGTGTATACACACACACACATGCACCAACTTCTGAAGATGTGACAGGATCTTACAAGCAGCACTAGGGTGTTATGTTTTTATTCGAAATAGATTAAGATTTACTGATGACATATTTATCACATAAGAAAGACATTGAATCACTTTTTTGGAGTGCTTCTGTGCATCTCTGACTTCTCAATGGAATGTCTAGCTATTCTTTCCCTGCAGGAAGTGATTGGAAATGGAACGCAGAGTTTATTTCCGCTTACATGGTCTGACATTTTGACATTTTCTGAACTGCAGGATGTTTGAGAGCAAACAACTTGGCTTTTACTGAAAAAATTAATTATACTGCCACTTTCACATAGTGATGGGCCTTTGTATGAAGACAGAGCTATTGAAGTGGGGAAAAATGAGATGGTTAACAGGATGACAGTAGCATAAAGGTCTTGAGTGTGGAGAAAAAGGACCTCATTAAGCATTGATTATCAGCATGGTGTAAACTCTTTCAGAAAGTGTTACTACATTCCATGCCATTGTTGTGTGGAGGAAATTTAAATCTGTGTTCCATTTACATCATAAATGAGATTTGTGTATTCTAATAATAGGCTAGTCTTGCCTTCAGCTACATCAGTACACAGAAATTCAGTTCAGTTGCTTTGACTGGCTTGTCACATCAAGCCATCAAGCCCGTCACCAAAAATCAGCCACAAAGAGTCAAACTGGTTTTTGTGCTGACACATAAACCTTCTGATTGCCTGCTTGAGATTAAGTCAGCTTGTTCCAACACGAATATATATAGTTCCTTTTGGATGTATATGAGTTACTTTTTGGGCAGCATATAGGGTTGAGGCTAAGAATTCTGTCTGAAAAAAAACTACATGACATTGGTCTCAGCAATGATTGTTTGGATTTGACCACAAAAGCTCAGGCAACAAAAACAAAAATAGACAAATGGCATTACATCCAACTAAAAAGCTTCTACAGAAAAAGAAAACAATGAACAAAGTGAAGAGGCAACCTGTACATTAAGAGAAAATGTGTGCAAGTTATACATCTGGTAAGGGGTTAATATCCAAAATATGTAAGTAACTCAACTCAATAGTAAGAACACAAATAGCTCAATTAAAATATGGGCAAAGGACCTGAATGGGTATTTCCCAAAAGAAGACATACAAATGGCCAACAGATAAATGAATAAATACTCAACATCACTAATCATTAGGGGAATGCAAATTAAAACCACAATGAGATATCACCTCACATCTGTCAGGATAGCTGTTATCAAAAAGATAAAAGATAAGTGTTGGCAAGGATGTAGAGAAAAGAGAACCCTTGTACATTGTTGGTGGGAATGTAAATTAGTATAGCCATTATGGAAAAATAGTATGGCAGTTCCTCAAAATACTGGAGATAAAGTTATTATATTATGCAGCAATCCCACTTCTGGGTATATGTCCAATAGTTTTGAAATCAGTATTTGAAGAGACATCTGCACTCCCATGTTCATTACTGCACTATTCACAATAGCCAAAATAGGGAGTCAACCTAAGTAAGTGTCTACCAACACTGGATAAAGAAAATGTGGTACGTATACACACTATGGAATACTATTCAGCCTTTAAAAAGAGGGAATTCATGTCATTTGCAAAAACATGGATGAAATTGGAGGCCCTTATGCTAAGTGAAATAAACCAGACACAGAAAGACAAGTATCACGTGTTCTCACTTATATGAGGAATCTGAAACAATCGAGACTCATAGAAGCAGAGAGCAGAATGGTGGCTACCAGAGGATGCAGGGTGAGGGGAATGGGGAAATGATGGTCAAAGGGGTACAACATTTCAATTAGATAGGAGGAATAAATGATAAATATTTGAGGTGATGGATATGTTAATTAGCTTTATTTACTCATTCCACATTGTATGCATATATCATAATATCACTTTGTACCCTATGAATATATATAATTATAATTTTTCAATAAAAATTTTTTTTAAAAAATTCTGTCTGGAGTTGAACCAACCTGAGTTCTAATCTCTGATTAGATTGAGACTCTCTGAGCCTCAATTTTCGCATTGGTAAAATGGGGATGATAATATCTATCTCATAGGGTTGATACATAGATTGAATGAAGTAATCCTTCCAATATTCTCAGCATATTTCCCAGAATATTGTAAGATCTCAGTAAAGTGGTACTTTTAATGAGTATGCAAGGGAATTTAAAGAGGAAAATGAAGAGAATTCCTGTTATTTTTCTTCTTTTTTCTTCTTCAGTACATTCCAAATTTCCTTTTACTCATTCTTTGCCTAAAATGAATTGTTAAAATTGCAAAAACTCGAAATTTAAAATGTAGGCTTTAAGAATATTTTATAGCACAAAGATGAAATACTGACATAGGAACTATAGGCATGTAATAAAACAAAATGCACAAGTACTATACAACATTCATACCCAACAAAGCCTGTGCTTAGTGGTCGTGAAACTATACCTACTTATACTTATCTGAGTTTTACTTTTTTTTCTTCCCAGCATTTGGCCTTTCATAATGATAAGCGCATATCTAGATCTTCATATATTTGGCCTCTTCAAATATAAGGCTTTTGTGGCTTTTTCTATAATTCTTGTCAGAATACGAGAGTCTATTGGTAACACTCCACTCTTCCTCTAACTTGCTGCTTTTAATATGTTGGGAGATTAAAAGCTAGTTTACAAAATTTATTTGGATTCTGAGTTTACCCAGCAAATTATTCAGCTCTAAATGAGGACTTGGATTGGGAGGAGAGGAGTCTCCGTTTTTGCTGCTGAGATACCTTTTCTTTAATTTTATTCTTATTGTTCTTTACATTCTAGACCCTTGAGGATCATGTGTAATGGAAATCCAAATTATATTTCTCAGTAAAATGTGTGACCCTGTTAACATATAGGAGAAATGTTCATTTACTCAGTAAAATGAACTAGTCAGTAAACTACGTATAATAATTCTATGACAAATAACCCAATGCTGTAGTGAATTGTTACATTGGGGCAAATACTGCCAAAATCACCAGAAACTAGCTTACCAAAAGTGATAAATAAGTGATGTGGAGTCAAATGTCTTAGGGGGGGACCTTTGAAATTAAGTCAAATGACTTTTGTCTGCAAGAGTGAAATAATTAGTGCAATGGTAATAATGTCATCTTGATAGACAAACTGGAAATATTTCTATTCAAAATGTCTGGTTAGTATTTGACAATAGATACTGTATAATAGTCAGAATGGTAGACTAATGTTTTAAGAGTAAATGAAAAATATATGTACCCAATTTAGATTTTAACAAAATTTTGACTTTGTTTGTACCTTTCCTAATTTGATATGACCAATGAATAGTTTATATCTGATAAATTTCCAGGTGAATGTTCTTGTGTTATGGTTTATGTTGAACATTGATTGGGCTTTCAAGTGAATGCCAGATGTTAGCTTTGAAGTTTGTATGTTTAAATGCGGATAACTTATAATTTTCATTCCAGAAAACTCTTATCTATTAATGTGCCTGAGATTCTCTTTACAGGTACACAATTACAACATTGTGGCCGGGGCCTTGCAGCATCCATTGGGTTGTGATTTGGGGCAAGTTACTTAATCTTAGTGTTCCTATTTCCTAATATGTATAATGGAATGGATAGCAACTATCTCAAAGGATTGCTATTGGTATTAAATAAGATAATATGTGCAAAAGCATTTACTAAAGTGCTTGCACATCATATTAATTCAATGACAAGTTGATATAATCACCTAAAGCTAGACTTGGCTTTGATGCTCACATACAATAAGTGAGCTAACTGTATCTTTTTCTTGCAATTTGTTAAATGTCTTGAAGGCCCAGAGGCTTGTTGTAGTCTGGAGGAATGAGACTCTGGAAAGTAAAAACAACTTGCTCACAGGAAACTTATAGGCAATCATAAAGGAGTATTCTTGACTCACCAAAATGAAAACTTCTGAAGGCAATTGGTAAATGCAGTTAAGCAGCTATATGTTTCTTTTCTGTTGCTAGTAAACTTTGAAGTTTGGTGTTCTCTCTCTGTCTCTGTGTCTGTCTCTCTCTCTCTCACAGGATATAATCTGTTAGATGAGCACCTTTGGAAATTTTTCTTGCCTCTGGGATCTCAGTGAGCTCTGGATCATAGACTTAATAAACTTCATCTATGAATGAGCCATCATTACCATTATAAAGGCTCACTAATTACTATTGAAAGCCACATGTTAATTATTGCATAAAGATTGTATAATGTAATTTCAGGAACTAAATAATTAAAGAAATTTAAAAGACTATTTAACGTATCTTTGACAAAGAGCCAGAAAGTAGAAGACAGCTTTACTTTAATTGTTTAACAAGGATTTAACAACTCATGCAACTCATATCTAAAGCAGTTAGTATATTACAGTTGCAGTGTTGAAGAAAAACATTTCTTGTGGACAAATGGAATTCAGTAATAAAAGCTAAAATTGAATAGAGATAAAAGAAGGGTAGGGTACTAGGGAAAGAATATCAGTAATGAGTACCTTATAAATAGACTTGATAGTATTCAGAATTTGAATGTCTAGATTCTAGAACATATCCCAATCTACTTTTAAGTTTTTCCCCAATATAGTTGCTTAAAGGATTTCTTCAGCTTAATTGCTTTCTTTCCTGCTCTTTTCCTTCAGCTTAAGTTCCTTATATTCTTTAAAACTTGACTTTAAATTCCCCTACCTCATTCTGTGTCCTTTCAGTACATATGCATTCAGTATATATTGCACGTAAAATTCTATTTAATGGCAGAATGGTAAAAAAAATGACCATGTCATATTAGAACCTTGTTTAAATAAATGCCTACCACAAAGCATATGGAGTTTTGATTTGGCCATGCTAAGCTGGGTACTGTAAATGCTCATAGAAATGAAGGTATAGAAAAGATTGTACAAAACGAGCTGTTTTGCTGATTCCAGAGTAGTGGTGTTTCTGAGTAAATACCTCTATAACCTTCTGCTGTAATTGTATTGGAAAGCAATACAAGCAGAATCTATAAGTATTGAAAGGCCCAGAATAAAGGCACAGTCAGAATAAAGGTATTCTTAACCTTCCGCAGGTTTTTTAATCTGTTAGAAAGGTGATTAGGGAAAGGCTTTATATACATACATAAACATTCACACACATACACAGAAATGTATTTCTAAATTTAGACTGGAATTCTGTGAAGCCATTTGGGGCCTTCACTAAAGATAGTTCAGAATCTATCTTTAAGTAAATGATGGCTCAGTTTGAGGCATTTTGCTGGGCCTGGGGGTCTGTCTGAACAGAAGGTGGCTATGATCTTAGGCCATCTGGGGAAAGGAAAGTGGGAGCAGCTGTGGGCCAATTTGTTTGGTATTCTCTGACCTACTGGGAGTCAGATTGGAAATGAGGTTCTCAAGGGATTGGATAGGCCTTCCGTCACTTTCACCGTGCCTCCCACCTCTGAGGAGAACATTTTTCCATTTTGACCCTGTCCTCTGCATTGTTCCCTTCCTCTTTGCAGGACTTGCTCAAGGTCACAGGATGAGTTAATGTCAGAACTACATTGTAAATTCCACGTAGACAAAGACTTGGTCTGTAACTTTTCTCATTCTTTGGGGCACAGTTGTGAGGGAACACCTCAGGTTCCTAGTAAATACCTACTGACTGGTACCACAAGAGCAACTCCTTGTTAATTCAGTTGACAGCAAAGACACAAAGAGCTGTAGAAAGTATCTGGAGGCCGTTTAAATAGAAATAAAGCCAAATTATTTGTCTTTCGTTCTAGGAAAAAAAGGTGATACATCTAAACAGTTGTTTCTAAAGAGCACATCCATGGTCCAGTGTCTTTTAGGAACAAAACAGGCAAATTCAAGCAGGATCTTAGGACTATTTTGCATACTAGCACTAAGAAACAATTTCATTCAAGGTCCAGATTTAAACCATTTTTACCCAGGTCAAACTAGAGATTAGGAAGGAGGCAGATGAAATCAACTCGGGGGTCTGGCCCCAGTACAGGTCATTGGGTTGTGTTTATAGAGGAAAGAGAATGGATTGCAAGATTGTTATCGCTGAATCATTGTGGGGGAGGGTGAGACCCTCATTTGAAACCTTGGCCCCCAGACTAAAGGAGCCCAGAGTGCTTTAAGGACTCACACATAATTGGCCATACATTCCACAGGAAGAAGCCCTGCCTCTGGCTACATCCCTCTGCCTTGAAGAAATGAAAAAGGAGGAGGGAGCAGGGGAAATGGGGGGAGGGTCCTTCTGGCATCCTGTGAAGACCTTTCTAAAGCATCTCCAGATTTTCCAGCTTCAGCTTCAAGCTTTTTACGGAAAACTGGCAGATCTTTAGAAGCCTCAGCTAGCAACTTAAGGAAGAGTTTCTTTTACTAGTGTATCATTAAGTAGTGGTACGTGGAGCCTGAACAGTCCTGGTTTTTTGGAGCTGGGTGATCTCCTTGCTCTTTGACATAAGTGTTTTATGCTGCTTTATAGTTTGCAGCAAACACTGTCCCTGACCCAAGAGGGAGGAAAAAAAGGACATAGTTCTTCACTCTCACCTTTGAGGATCCAGGTAACAGAGTGACAAACAGAAAACAGGGTTTCACCTATCAGAAGTGTAGCATGTAGTTTACCCTGGTGAAACATACATGATGATCAACATGAAAACAAGCAGCTAAGTAGTTTTCATTAGTATCCAATTAGTAGGTGATTCGGGTGCTAAATGTGTTTGCTAATTCATTAACAATTAGGTAAATTAAATTTAATGGAAATGACTTAGATTTGAAAATAAAGTGCTGCACATATTAAATTTTATCTTCATAGATTAAAATCCATTTGCTGCAACCCCCATCCCCTTCGAATCATATACAGTATGTAGTCAATTAGAGCACACAGGGTAGATTGTTTTTCTCATTTAAAGTATCTCTTCTCTGTGGAAATCGCAGTCTTCCAGCGAAGCATGTCTCTGTCTCTAGATGAGTGTCAGCGACAAATGGTGCATGTGCACATAATACTGATGGGAATTGTGGGTGCAGAGTGAGAGCAGAAAAAGCCCTTTGCAATACTATGAGGGATTCAGGATGGCATTTTAGAATTTGGAGGGTTTTAAGGCTTGATTCCGCTGCTGATATTGAATTGCAGCATGACCAAATGATTAACAAACTTGCCTTTCTTGAAATATCTCAAGGCAGAGAGGTTCTCAAATGGTTGCAAATTGGTTAATGACTTTAAAAAAGCATGTTAGTTGTGTAAACAAGTAACTTTGCTGAGTTTTCCTAAACACTTGGGTATGTTTAGAAGATAGCAATATAAATCAAGTCAAGATATACTGAGCTGAAAAAAAAAAAGATGTACTGAACTGGAAAGCTGATTTTTTTTTCTTTTTGGTAAATCTCAGAATAAACTTTGCAGTTCAGGATGGTGTTTTGAAGACTGCGACTTCATCTTATTTTAAATAACTTCATTTCAGCATGATTCTCAACGATTATGTTAATAAAAGTTGAAACACATTCCTGTTGTTACACTTTGGGATATTTTTATTATTTTTCTGACTTGTTTTTCTGGTCTTTGGAGAAAGCTCATTCACAATTTCTTGGAAAAAGAGCCAGTCTTTTATTACAGTGGATCACATTATATAATTTTTCCTTGGTATCAAATAGAGGATTAAATTAGCAAGCTAAACAGATAGGCAAGGCAAATGTCAATGTGGAATGGTCTTCTCGTTTTTAAAAATCAGTATTCAAATGGGCAAGGTTGTTGTTTTTGTAATCTATTCAGTGTGGGTAGCTGAAAGCAATAAGTCGCTGTCTGTAGATCTTTGATCTTTACTGTGGAACGATGGGAGACTTGCCAGGGTAGGTTCACACTTCTGAGAAAGTGGCTGTGGTCGTATAGTAACATCAGTATTTTGCTTTCAACTCATATTCATAGGTTGTTGAAAGTTCAAGTGAACGTTGTTGAGGTTGAGTGAGTGAAAAATTATTTAATAGCATCTGTTAAGTATAAGAGGAGATCATTCACTGCTGGCTTCCATCAGGATATCTAATTTCTCCAGGAGGACCTGACCTGATTTTCTATCACATGAGGGTCAGATTACCATTTACCTCAAAGTCAGCTACTGTGCTCATAAAAATTGTGTTTATTTTCCCTCTCTCATATATGTGGCCATAAACATTGGGATAGAAGCATCATTGGATTTTTGTCCTTCTTTTACAGTACTGTCTCTTAGTGAACTTCTGTTTTCTCCCTTCCCATTATATTCCGTTTTAGAGGATTGTATAGAGAAATCCTCTTAAAAGGAAATGGTTGGTATCTTTTGTGTTTTAAACAGTTTAAACTATGAGGAAAGGAAGAGCTTTTCGATGAAGCAAGGTAGCCATAGCTCATTCAAAAACTAATAAAATTTCTGATAAGGATTGTATTCTTGTTTTTTAGTAGGTACTGATTGGATTGTCCCTATCGTTTCCATTCATCAACTTTCTCAGTTGATCATTGACTGATAGACCTCTCAATATCACTATTTTTTGAATTTCATTTAGATGTTACAAAGATGGTCCCTGAGTTGTTTGAGTTTTGCATTTGGAGTGTGTTAATCATCATCGAACACCTGAACTGTGTTCTGTAGCAGCTTGGATTCTATACATAGAATGAAACCTTTTAAAAGCTATGGATGGGCCAGGCGTGGTGGCTCACGCCTGTAATCCTAGCACTCTGGGAGGCCAAGGCGGGTGGATTGCTCAAGGTCAGGAGTTTGAAACCAGCCTGAGCAAGAGTGAGACCGCGCACGTCTCTACTAAAAAAAAAAAAAGAAAAAAAGAAATTAGTTGGCCAACTAAATATATATATATATATATAAAAAATTAGCCGGGCATGGTGGCACATGCCTGTAGTCCCAGCTACTTGGGAGGCTGAGGCAGAAAGATCGCTTGAGCCCAGGAGTTTGAGGTTGCTGTGAGCTAGGCTGACGCCACGGCACTCTAGCCTGGGCAACAGAGTGAGACTCTGTCTCAAAAAAAAAAAAAAGCTATGGATGGAAATTTGGGTAAATTTTTTAACCTCCCAGGTTGGGGGAGGAGGTGAGGAGGTAAAGGACTTAACCATATGGAAATAATTTACTGATATACCTTAGTTTCTTCAGTTTTTAAAATCTCTCCCTGGATGTCCTCTGACCTTTTCTCTCTGAGGCTGATTTAGTCCAACTAAGTCATATTCAGCAAACACATTTTAAAAATCTGTCTTTTATGCCTCTATTTCCTATATTTGTCTTATATACCCCCATTTTCCTGTATTTTCCCAAGTAGACATTTGATTTGGATAATTTTCCAGCATTGCTCTCTTCTTTAGCAGTTTATAAATTCTAAGTTTATTTTATGGACTGGGAGCCTTGTCAGTGATGAGAGAGAGATAAATGCAGTGTCCTCATTTATCGTACTTACTAAACAGGACACTTTTTGACTTGACCACATCTTCTGGGCTTTTCTTTTATGTCATCTTTGACTCCCAAGGCATGTGGAAATTTTAGATGTGTATCTAACTGGGCAGAGTAGTGGCACATCCTTTTTCATTTTATAAAACCAAAGATGTTGGGCAGCTAAAATAACTAATAGAGTTTGTAACAGACTCATTCATACTATCAGTTACTGAAGTGTGTGTACAGAAAAAAAAAAAGAAGAAAACATCTGAAGCACATTTTGGATGTGGGAAAGTCAGCCAGGACCAAAAGAATTAAACTTTCTCAGCACTGTTCTTTTCAGAAACACCTTTTTTGGTATTTGCTCCACAGTCAAATTATTTAATTCCTATCTATTGACAGTGAGGACTGGGACCATTCTAACAATGATAATATGACCTTACTCTTGTAATATTATTTTAAAGTTTACAAATATACCTTTCTAAATATTTCAAAGTTGAGTTAGAGAGGAAATATTACTTAAAATTCTTTTTTTCTGATTATATTAAATAAATTCAACACATGTTTTTAAAAGAATATTTGAAAATGCAGAAGAGTATGAAAAACAATAAAAATCACTCATAATTCTACCCAAAGATAACAATGGTTGAATGGTTAATATGTTGGTGTATTTCCCTCCAGTCTTTTTTTGTTGCATATTTGTGTGTGACTATAAGACAGTTTGTATTATAATATATGCACCTCTTTGAAACTCATTCTTCCCTCTCTTTATTTATTGTGAACGTTCTTGTTCATTCGATATATTTAAAAAACTGTTTTTTTATGGCTGCATAGTCTTCATTGTATGAACATAATTTATTTTGACTTAAATCATCTACTGGATTGTTTCTGACTTTTGCAGTTAGAGCTCATGATATAATTAATATTATGGTCCATAAACATTCAAGTGAATTTCTGATCCTTTTACCAGAATAAATTCTTAGAATTTCAGCATTACTTGGCCAAAAATATGTATTAATATAAAGATATAAAAGTTCTTTGATGTGTTTCCAAATTGCGCATTGAGAAGTTGTTTCTGTTTAGTCCTACCAGCAGTGTGTGAGTGGAGAACAGTTAATACTATCCATATCTTACAGATAAAAAGGTTCAGGTCTAAAGAGATTGAAGACTTGCCTAAAGTCACATGACAATATTACTTGTCCTTTGGTTTTCTGAGTCAGTTCTATGTTCTTTCCACTTTACCACTGTTGTAGTAAAACTTATTGACAGATTAATAGTGATTTAGCTGTGAAGGAAAACTTAATGCCACCATGCCCTTAAAATAAACTTACTTCTATTATTGCTATTACAGACTCTAATGTGTAGAATTTGGTATACAGTGAGGACTCACTTCCCAAAGGCATTCTTATATATTTTCAGTATGTTTTCTGACTTACACCTAAAATATCCACTATATAGGTTATGTTTAACTGAGAAACAATAGCCTAAAGTAATTTTGTTGTAGCTTTTGGGTCACCAAAAGCTGGTTTACAGTATTATTCTTTATTCAGTAATAGTCTTTCCAGTTTAGCATCAAGACATTGAAAAGATTACTTCTGTCAGGATTAAATCTGCTCTCAAACTATCATAAGTAATTCTTAACATCTACCAAATGAACTGAAACTTTTGTCAACTCTCATTTTTGGAAGAAGAAGAAAGAAAAAATTATGATTTTTATGTCAAGACTCTGGAATGAGATGAAATATAGCCATTAAAGATGGTTTCTGTCAATGAAACATAACCAAACTAAATGTGGAAAGTAAAACAAACATCCACCCACATGCTTCCAAACAAAAACCAAAACAATACTGCCAAAAGGACAAAACAGCATCAGTAGTCGTCATTTCTTTCCCATAGCACTTACTCAATTCTTAGAACAGCTAGGCATGATGGCCTTTGTCTGAGGATAGCCCATTCACAACTTCCAGGTCACCAGAGAGCCATGTCTGGACTCTTCTGAAGGCCTCTTGCTCTTTGCCTTAGGGAATCTACATGATAACATTGTTTTGCTCAGGATTCCCAGGTAGATAAGATTTAAATTGGAACTAAAACATTCTGATTCTCAAAACCAAGATAACACTTTATCTTATTTGAGGTTGTGTTTTCTTTAGTATCACCTTACTCTGGGAGCTCCCCTAAGTGTATAATAGGTACCATTGCTTCTGGGATTAGGAGTGCATTGCTGGAAGCCTTCTTACTGTGTCCTGATATGCCTTTGGGGGAAATAAAGCCCTTCAAGTGTTAACAGGGTCTTTATTCTGTCTTAGATCCTTGCCATTGTTATTTCAAATCATATTATCTTAATGAAATAGGAATCTATGTAATATGAATTTTGTTATATTTGACAAAAAATGAAAGATGCCTAAGAATTATGATCATGTTACAACAATTGCCTAAAATGTGATGTTAATGTTCCTCACTTCAATTGTTTTGTGTTGATTGAACAACCTTTGGGGTAGATGATAAATCTCAATGGCTTTAGTAATAAAGATCTAAATAGCTTAATAATGTTTCTGAATGAAGCAGTTCTTCAATGTTTCAGGAAATTACAATTTTTTATCAAGGTGCTTATACTGAATTCAAATAGTGATAATAGTGTAGGTCCTTATTGCTTAACTGTTTTCAGACAGCAGGGACTATACTTTGAATGAGTGTATCTGCTGAAGTTAGATTCTTAAGAATGTTCATGTTATGGTTCATTCAATCCACAAGTATTTATTGAGCATCTACAAAGTGTCAGGTGCTGTGTTAGGTACTGTGGGGATGATATATAAGATGCAGTTTCTACTCACAAGGGAGTTTATGGCTGAATGACAAAAAGGCCGTGCACGTGCTATCCCGTTTTGAGCTAAGCCTGGGTGATGGGGAGGCTACTGATAAAAGAATATGAGAGACTGAGACATCCATTGTAAGTAGATATAATAGCCTGAGCAAAATCTTAGAGGCTGGAAAAATGAGTTTTGTGAGTGCCACAAAATTATTTGGGCTGGAATAAAAGATTCCTTAAAGGAAAAGTATAGTGGAAAAGGAAGTTGAAAAGGCAGGCGAGGGACAGAGTACCCTCATTTGCATTTGCCAGCTATTTACTAGGACTATATGCTTAGAACTCAATAAATATGAATAAATTTAAAAACTTGTCTAATTTAAAGCAACACTCAAAAAACAAAATCTCAAGTTTATCTATACAGCATGTGACACTATAAAATAACCCTTCAGGGTGTCCAAATTTAAGCAGCCCCCTGTTTAGTTTCTGCGTATTTTATGTGGGCCACCCAAAGAGGCCGGTTGGAAATGAACACTTGGATTAGAAAATTTTGCCAGAATGGTTCAGATCTCATTGGATCAGGATGACCACGTGTATGATTTCAAACTCATTGCTCCCTAGTTAAATGATGTAGTATGTATTTCTAGATGTTTGGAAGTAAAAGTTGCTGGTCAAATGATCTCATGTATGACCCCTTCATATGAGTCACTCTACTGGTCAGGGATGGTCCAGAATCTGTACTTGACACATTACCTGTTTTTCTCTTGTTCTGTTTTGGCCACCACCTTCATCTGTCTTATTCTTTTAAAAGAAAGACCCTAGAACTTTACCTTTCAAATCAATATTCTACAATGAATTTTGTGATGCTTTGAGTTAACGGCAGGGAACCAGAGGTATGGGCAATTGCAAATGGCAGATGATGAATAACTCTTTATATGTGACTTAGAAAGTCTGTTTATATTTACATTTGACTATGGGTGAGTCTATTTTTGAAATTCACTTTCAAACTAAAAAATGAAGTCATACTGTAAATGTCTGACTTGAGCAGCTGAGAGGCTGGCCTAACTTCCTGCAACCTGTTCCATGCTGGGTACATAATACAAACATTGCTGTTGTCCAGCCTATTACTTACATAGCATCATCCTAAGTACTACTGACATGTCTAACTGAAATATTTTATTCTGTGGCTTACAGTTATTTTTTCTGTTTGTCCCCAATAAATATGGAAGGGACCATGGTCAGAGGACTTGCAAAGGAAAAGTACCATAGTTGTGTATAGGGAACTATAGCAATAGAAATATAAGCATAAAATGGAAGGATTAGGGCTCAATGACATAAACAAATCTTTAAAGATTGCATTAAATAAAGGATCTGAAGCAAAACCAAGATAGGATGACATTTAATGCTCAAGAGATTATTGGTCAAACCAACCTGAAAACTTCACACAGAATGAGAACAATAGTTTCTCTGAGATAACAAAATGGGGTAGCTTATGCATTCCCAAAATACAATTGCAAAAGGTTTGAGGGGCCAGGTGGCTAACGAACATTGAATGGGAGAATCGTGAAGATATTCTTGAGAAAGCAAATGAGAATAATCTTGTTCCTCAGCTAAAGCCTTAGAATTACAAGAAGGAAGTTGTTGTGATTTGATGATTTCTTATTTTTGGTGCAAATTGGATCCCATGTAAACCTCAGGAGCCCTTGAGAGCTCTCAGAAGCTCTTTTTAGGCACCATAATTACAACTGGATAAAAAAAAAAGAAAAAAAAAAAAGAACGTGGATCATTTCTATGCTTTCCAAGAATCTACTCCTGAAGGGTAAGGTATGCTTTGAAGTTATTCCCATTCAATAAGCCATTGTGGATTTCAATCTTATAAATATGTTTAACCCTATTTTGGGGAAACAATGTATTTTCAACCGTCAGCATTTCTTGTTTTGAATAATGAAATGAGTTCCATATATTTAAACCAGATGTTTCCCACACCACCACCCATTTTAATCTGTATTAAGCTTATCTTTGTTTAGTTTTAAAAGTCTTTCTTATCTCTAGTGTATTAAGATTTGGTGAGTAAGTTCAGTTTATTTTGTCAATATGCATTTTTATTTGACAAACAGACCATATCCCTTCTCAACCTTTATCTGTTCAGACTGGAGTGCCTGACGTCTTTAATATGCCCTCATATAGTAGCATCTCTATCCTCTTCAAGATAACAGCTAAGCTTTCTTCTGCGTCATCACCTGTGGGTCCCAGAATAGTATGTTGCAACCTAGGAGGAAAAATGCCTTACTTATATCCCTGGGCGCCATTTTGTCCAGTTTAATACTTTGTGGATGGTTTATATCTCAGCAACATTCTTTGGGTTTGAGGGGGAGATATGCACATGGAGACTGGCATAGCACTCCCTGTAGTTTTTGTGGCTGGGCTGCCTGGGAGCCTGAAGAGCTGTCTGTGATATTTGTTCAATGGCAAAAGAATGCCAGAGGGTAGTGTTTATGCCTGGCACCATTTTTTAATTCATTAGTCTTGCGTTTTACTTTTGTAGTGAATTTCTGGAATGGCAGCCTGCCAGGGGCCATTAACTAAAGTTTAGAAGACTATGTGGTAGAGGTTCCAGCCGTCTGTTACCTGTACAATTCCTGCCAGTTAGATGACTTTCACTAGGGCTACTTTATGAGGGTATAAAAACTTCTTAGCAAATTCAGCTTTTTATTAGACACTGCACAGCCCCTATTTCAGGAAAACAGTCTGTACCAGGAAATATAAGGAAAAGGAAAGACTTTTAAGCTCTCTCTGTGGGTGCCTTTTAAACATGTTGGCCATCTTGGCACTTGGCACTGTGAGGGAGGCAGCCATCATTCAGAAGGGATAGTTTTAACATCTGTGGTTTGGGGACACAAAGTGGGGCAGAGTAGTAATAAATGTCTTAGCCCGAGAACATTTAAGTCAGGCATGTTTCTTCTAGCATTGATGCTATTCCTGCCTGAGACTGTAGGAATCGGTGGCATCAGTAACCTCTTCAGCCCATACTGAAAAATAGAACTCAATGGGAAAAAAAAGAGGCAGATGTTGAAGCCAGTCGGCAAATGTCCAGTTGAAGTAGCCAGGCTCACTTAAGTTGTGATAACTCAGAAACAACATCTGTATCTTCCTTTCCTCTCATCTATATTTCCTTCCATCCCCATCCCTCTCAAGGTTCCACTAAAATCCCAAAGCAATACAGGAGTGTGGAAAAGATGGTTGGGTGGAAGGAGAAATCATTCTAGTACTTTAGTTGCTTTCTTTCCTACCCTACTCCAGCACTATTTGCCGCATGAACAGTTTGAGCTCCAAAGGGCTGGGAATTATACTTACAAAACCAGGAATGTCTTTAAATGATATTAAATGTTTTAGTGGCATGAAGATGCCCACAGAGGCGGTTAGGCATATAATTGTACAACTAGCTCTGTTCTGCAAGAAGCTACATTTGCATCCTTTAACATTCCCTTGACATTAATATACAAAGGAGAATATCTGAACCTCAGAGGAAAAAATACATGGGGTTTATGGGTACTTGAAACAGAAAATTGAACTTTTTCTTCCTGTCATGTTCTTTAAAAGTCTTTGAGGAAAATGTTGTATGGTATGCCTGGAGACATTTAATGTGAAAGGTAACTTGCTGTCATCTTCAAGTTTCTTGGACATTAAACAAGTTTGAAGCCAGTTTAAGGGCCATACTTCTGTCTTATTTGGCATCCTTGTTGATCCCTTCGGAAGGGACTAAACGTACTGGTGCAATTTTCACTATTATATGACTTTCTTAATGTGAGGTAATATGATTCTACTTACTGTGTACTGTAGAGTTGCACTAATTGAGGATGATGAACTGTCACTATATCTCACCTAATCACTTCTTCCATCCCACTATATAAGTGATTAAAAGTGTATAAGCTCTTGCCTGGTATTTTTTATTCAAGGCATTTACATTTTTCTGGGGAAATTCTTTTGGGAATGCCAGTTTGGGGTGGTGGTAGTTAATATCTGTTTGGCATTACCTGTAGGAAAAGGATGATATATTGAACAAAGATTTATTATGCACCTACTATGTGAGATATGTTGTGTAAAGCACAATGCCTCTCACATAGGAGGTGAGAAATGAAGATCTTAAACTAGGGCTATAGCAGTTGAGATAGAGAAAAGCTGGAGATGGATGTGAGAAGCATTAAGGAAAAGAGAACTGATAGAAGTTGGTGACTGGATGGATGAGGATGAGCAAGAGGAAGGAATGAAAGATTTTTGACTTTCAGAGCTATTAGTAACTGGGAAGGGGCATGGTGATGCCATGAGCAGAAATAAGGAAGTCAGTTGGAGCAATAAGAATTGTGGAGTGGTCACTAAAGGAGGGAAGATGATGAATTGGACTTTGGTCATGTTGAGTTTGCAATACAAGTGACCCACCTATAGGCAGCTGTCCAAAAGGGAGCTAGAAATATAATATAGGCCTAGAGTCCTGGAGAGAGGTGAGACTTATACAGAAATCCAGGAGTTATCTACATAAGGCATCATAATTGAAATCATGAAAGTAGGAACGTTTTCCAAGGAAAAGGTTTTAGAAAAAAGATTCAGCAAAGGAATAGTCAGAGCATCAGAATGAAAACCTTGAGAGTATGTTAGCATGGAAGGCAGAGAGATTGAAGAAGGAGCAGTGTAAAATATTCCAGAGAGGTACAAAGGGATGGAGGTTAGAAGTGGCCATCACATTTAGTAACTCTGAAGTCATTGGTGACATTTCATAAGAGCAACAGGCATGAAATTTCATTAGAGTGATGGGCGTGAAAGTCACGCTATTGGAGTTGAGGAACTGAGTGTTGATTTCTCTTTTAATATATTTGGGGGTGGCGGGGAGGAGAATATGGTAGCTTGAGGCAGGAGGGAAGGAGAGATTAGGTAAAGAGAGAGAGGTGGGGCATCATAGGAAATAATGTCTATTATCTTCAGTTTTATCAGAGAAATATCATTTGCTAAGAGTGAAGAGGACAGGATTGGATTTGGGACTTGGGAAATTTGAGAAGAATGGAAAGTGGGAAAGGTTTAGATTGGCTGCCCTGTGAAATGACAGGTAGTCAGCAAGGTATTAATGAAAGGCTTGTTAAACATCAACCAGGGTTCAACTAAGGTTAAGCTACATTATGAGTTTACACCATCAGAATAGCAAAATTACATGACTTTCTCCAGTGACACATGGCACATACTGGAGAAAAAAATTATGATATTGGGAATGGGAGTGGAGAAAACGATTTGGGAATTGGCAGATTGAGGATGGAGGGAAGTCACACAGTGAGGACTTTCAGGGAACTACCAAAAGCATTGAATATTTGGGATAAGAAAAGTGATTATTTAAATCATACATTTTTTGACCATTCATTCCCTTTGTGACAAGTAAAAGCGATTGTCCTTCCAAATGTGGCTTGAGAAAAAAAAAGAATTTCCTCCACCTCCTTACTTATTGCTGTAAGAATGATGATTGATGTGTGAGAATTCATTGAAGCCATATGAAACATAAAATGGTGATTTCTGTAGTTGCCCCGGACTCTTATAACAACAACAAAAAGTCACGCTCCTTCCCCACCCCTTGGAAAGTTCATGTTACTATTCTCTGCTTATTGTTAAAACAGGCTGTGCCATTTAAGCTTGAAAATGTGTTTGTTTTGCCATGGTTTGTGTCAATAGTCTTTCCCACCATGCTTATAGTTGCTTTTGCTCACTGAACCCCAACAGGTGTGACTTAATGTAGATCCTAAAGAAAGATGCAAGAAAACATCTGTTTTCACTAGCTTCTGTGTGCACTTTGAGTGAAGTTATACTTATCTTGACATTTGCTGTTACTTACTAGAGTTCATTTTGCAAGACATTCCTTCCAAAACTCCTGTGTTCTTCCTAGGCACCATGCATCTGACCTAATATGACTCTTTGTGAGCAACACAAGAAGATATTAAATGTAGCCTGTATTTTCTGAAGTATAGAGTACTCTCATGTTTACTTCCAGAGACAGCCAATTTCCTCCCATTAGATTTCCTCCTCAAGTTTTAAGTGTGTGAGAGAAAAGGATTGGGAACAAGGAAAGAAAGATAGGTACATAGTGCTGAATACTTGAAGAAGACGAGCTCAGTGAAAGGAACTAGGAAAATCAGGCCTAACTTCATCTCCATTCCACTGAGAATCTGTGAGAGCTGTTTCTAGAGGCCTTTTTGGTTTCTTACCACTTCTCCGTGTGTGTTATTAAACCTTGTCTGTTCCCCTTTAGTTATTAGCTGTAAAACCCTTTACAAAACCTCAAAAGGGTTTCTGGGCTTAAGTAGATACAGATGGGAGGAGGGGAAACTGTGTTCTGCTTGGCAGTGGCCCAAGAGAAAACCCAAGTCAAAGAGTAAGTGTTGTCAGCAGAGAAGGGGAGGGAGGAGGCCAGCCCATTGAAGAGAAAGTGAGAGCCGACTTGAGGGACTCAGCAAAGGACCCAGAAGAGGGTTCCCTTTTCAAATGACCCCTTCTCATGAGGTCTCCTTTTCCTCCAGTAAAACTCATCTTCCCTTGCCTTGGAATTTACCTGTACCCCTTCAAAGGGCCTGTTATTTAGTATCTTGCACTTGTTGTTTGTTGTGCTACCTGATGACTTGTTCACGTGTCTTTCTCATTTCCCCAGTTGCAATTTTAGCTAATATTCTCTTTGCTCTGAAAACTGTTATAAATGCTCCTTCAGCCATTTATTTTCTGCATCTAGTAACCCAATAATTCAATATCTGGTTCACTGAAGACTCATTGCCAGACGGTAACAAATTCCTCCTTGGGAGCTACTCAGCCATTTCAAGCCACAAGGGAATCTTAGAGTAAATGATCTTATTCAGGCACTAAATGGTCGGCAAGGAGGCTGAGAGAGAATGATTGGTTCTTTCCTCAGCAGGTTTGGCCTCAGATGGCCACTTCCATCTCTTATTTACCCATTCCCTGTTCCAGTCCTGATGATTGACTAGAGAGGTTTTGGGGCCATAGCTTGATCTCCCCACCCCCCCAAAAAAACCCACAGAAATTCTTTGAAAATGACCATAGTTGTTTTTTGAAGAATAATAAAATAGCAGGTTAGTTGGGATTTTTTTTTTAATCAGGGAAGTTATATTTCCTAAGAATATTATTAATGAATTAACATGTTACTGTAGGTTAAGATAATCTAGAAATGTATCTGGAAAATCTATTTCAATTACCTTCTGGGTGCTTTTAGCAAAAATAATAAATTTTAAAGAATTAAGAGAGTCATAAAAAGAAGTGTTATGAGGGGAGTATGCCTCGTTTTTCACCTTCAAAATTAAATATTCACTGTGGAATTATGTACTGCCAGGGTCACTGCATTGCTTGTAGGCATTAATAGCTGCCATAGGTAACTGCTGAAGGAGGTGAAGGGGACCATTTCCCATAACACAGAGATTAAAGCATGCAATTTACTGAAAATCCCCTAAATAAATAGCAACCTAATGCTCAATTGTGCACTAAAAGGGAGGCTGCTTCATATTTACAATTTGCATATGGATACCCAGTTGAAACTTTCATTTGCATATATAAGGTATTGATTTTGGTTAATGGAACATGAGGTCATTTCTCTTTAGTTTCTCTCAATTTAAGTATCATTTTCTTTCTCTTCTTATTGCTCACATAGAGGAAGGCAGAAAAATAGCTTCGGATGATTGTGTCTGGAAACACTGCATATAGTGGTCTATTTTTATTTCAATTTTTCACATTAAATTGGCTATATACCTTAGTAATCTCAGTAGCTGGTTAAAACTAGAAATTTGCATGACAAGTAATAGTTACTTTAAAGAGCTATTTAAGTGGACCTAAATGCCCCCAGACATCCCGAAAGCATTGTCTACTAAAACCAGTGAGGCCCAGCGTTCCTGGCCCATGTGAAGTGGCTTGGTTGAGCTTGTTGGTATACAATACAGTGAATTGCCCGGCCCTCCTAATTGTGCTTAAGATTTAATGCCAAAATGGTGCTAGGGCTTAATTAGATGTGGTCTTCAGGTTTTTGTAACTATCAGCTTGGTTGCTTACCAATTACCACATGTAAAAAAAGATAAAAAAAAAAGGCACTCTATTTTACTGAGACAACAGAATCAACTGATTTACATCTGCCCATACATTTTCAAGTCAGCAAACTTTGTATAGATTTTTGTTGCAGCAACCAAAATCCAAACTAATTTCCTCTTCTATCAGTGCATTTTCTTGTGTGAAATGTTTTTTGTCTTTTTTCCCCTCCTGTTTGATTCAGTAAGAACATACGCAGCTCATTATGGAGTAGGTAACACATGCAGAGGATTGCCTGTGACTTTTCAAAATCACAATATTTATATGCATCTATTTTATGAAAAATTGCAAAAGTAATTTATTTTGCAAAATACCACCTGCAATAGTGTTACCTTAATTAAATTGTTTTGCTGTTTAGATGTAAAAAAAATTACCCTTATTGCTTCCCAATACCAAAATCACACAGTGTGATAAGTTATCCCCTTTTAGAAGTTATGGTTGCCATGATAGGCTTGAATTTTTAACTTGTGGAGGGAGAAAACATTAATATTAAAATATCTCTTTATTTTGTGTGGGATATAAATAAAAAGGACATCCCACAAATAACTGTAATTGAATTTTATTGAAGGAAGAGAACATGTAAATAAGGCAACCACTGGACATGTCAAATTAAAAAGCAGAAAACAATACCACACTTAAAATGCTAGGGTCTAGGAGGAAGTTTATAGTGCACACATCACATTTTCAATTCAGAAAGAACAGCGACATCCTTCTTCTTATTGGCAAGTTGTAATCTATGTAAAACACCAGGTATGTTTCCACAAGCTATTTAAATGCAAGGGACATTCAGAAAGAAAGAAGATGCAAAATTAACAATTGCCTTTTTAGCTTCACTTCATTCACAGTTTGAGAGTTGTGTTTCCTGCTCAAATTTGAATAAGAAACTTTCTTGTTTCATGAATAAATGGTTACCACAACAAAAAGATACAAATCAAATGTTGGGAAATTGTGACACATTTTCCCATACATTTTCACCAAAACTTTAGAATTGTTACTCCCAAGAAAAAAATATTTTCAAATCGGGGAAACATAGCCAATCTGTCAGATATACTTGGGTTCAGGACAGACAAAGCTGCCAGAGATGTGAGCATTGGCTGTTCACAGAGATTAGGGATGGGACTGAACAGTGACAGGGCCAGGTGGAAAGAAGAGGTGGTGGGAGTTGCAGCTGTTTTGTATCTACCCACCATCATGATATGCCAACAGCTGGAGAACAAATTTGGTATAAATTCCCAGGAGCTACTGTCAGTTAATGTGAACCTTCCAGGAACACATACCAAATACTAGCCTACTTTCCTAATTCTATTATGGGAAATTTCTTCAGAGTCAATCCCTGTGAAATGGGATCAGGAACGGTTTTAGACAAAACCGTGAAGTGAGCACAGTTTGGGTTTCATGCCCTTTAACCTTCCCTTCATCTATCATCCCTTCTCTTTTCTCCTCATAAGATGCTCAGTATCCTACGCCTTTAAAATATTACCCCAGCTGTCCTTATTCCTACCCCGTCCTCTCTCTCCCCTATGCCAGCCCCCTGCTGCAGCCTTTCCAGAAAATACTCTATGGTCACTATCTGTGGGAAGGAAAATATGCCTTTTACTCTTTTAGTAATCCAAAGAGGCTTATTATGTTATCTCTATTAGGAATGTTTTCATGTTAACTAGGAGTGTGTGTGTGTGTGTGTGTGAGTGTGTGTGTGTGTGTTGATGCTATTGATGGTTGCACAGTGCCCTTAATACAAAGGGATGAAACATAAATGCCTCATTTATTAGTTCTGTGGCCTTCTCAGCACTCTTCAAATCCCATCATTTGGGTGCCCCCCTTCTCTGCCTGCTAAGGCTATCCCTGAATAGGAGATGTTTACATCCATTTCTTTACTGCCTGCCAAAAACACAATTTTAAAATGTTCCTTTTGCCCAGTGGAACCAAGAAGAAACTTTCAAGATTATCAAAATGGTCATTCTTATTTAAAGAGAGAGACAGATGACATCGTTCTTCAAATTTTTTTTGTTACTATGCTTAAAGAAAATATTTTTATCCTTAGAGCATTGGTTGGAGTACTGAGACCTGAATTTATGGCTATTCTATTGACAAGGAGTTATTGCACAGATGTTTTATTTGCTGTTTCTAAGGGCTTATCAAAAATAATTGACTAGCTGTCATTTTCTACATGAGACCAATTACTATTGACCCAGCTTTGCTTATTGTTTTCATTAATGTCTAATAAAGAATTAAAATGTTGTTCAATGTTTTTAGAGTTGATGTGAGAAAAGCAGTGCTAAGAAGTGAGTGGGTGTCTCTTGTGCTTTCCTAGTGCTGCTAAGCAGAGCCAACATTCAATGCCAAGAGGTTGTGTAAGCAAAGACATCTAGAGTATGCAAACTCAAAACTACCCAAGTGATATTTGGGGAAATGGAGGGTGTGGAAAGGTTGTAGGCTGCTATGGGCAATTGTGCAGGTTGTACCTTGCACATTCACATCATGTTCCATGTGAAAGGCACCCTCTAGAGCTGTGCAAGGCACAACCATATGTGGAAGCCTGGGAGACTGTAGGATGACTTCTGTCTCTTCTGTGATACATGCCGTCTGGATTGTTTTAAAGAAAAGATACAGCCATGAGACAACTGTAATTTATAACTTGGTGCCTTATAAAGGTGAGGGTTGCCTGTTTTTACCTTTGTTAGATGGTCTATTGGTTGAACAAGAACCACATATTTATGCATCTTTGTGTTGGCATACAGGATTGATTGTATTTCTGCAGTAGGAGGAGCCTGGTAAATTATTTTTTGGCATATACTGATTAGATGGGAATACAGGTATGATTTATTAAATAAATGTTCCATTCTTCAAGGGTGGAGTGGGAAGTAAAAATTACTGAGTGGCCAAAAAAATCCCCTTTTCCTAAAATACCAACACTGTAGTCAATAAAGAGGAAATGCAAGCTCATAATGACATGCAAGACTAATTTATGAGTTTGGTTTAAGGAGCTAAAAACTTCTTGTATGAATGTAGGCTTTCCAAACCCTTCAGTTTCTTTAAGTGTCTACAAATACATTTAGTATCATCCATGATCCAGTCCCCATTTAAACTAACACAGAAGACGTAACAAAACTTTAGTTTAATCATACTTTGGGGTTGTTAATCTTGTGGAAACAAGAACCCAAAGTTAAAACTTTACATAGAAACTGGCCAGATTCTAACATTTAGGATCCAAATTTCAGATACTCATAAGTCAATTTCATTCTTTTGACTTAAATTAAGTGATCCCAGTCATAGCTCCTCTGTTTTTGAGAGTTCAAGAGCCTCAAGTTACCCCAAGTTAAGGGTAAGCAGACTAGGTGAAGATTAGCCATTTACTATGATGAGATTATCTATAACTAAAATTTTAAGCCTGTGCAGTGTTGCACTTATACTAATAAAACCCCTTCCCAGTTGGGTTAAAATGAATATGGCAGTCAATTTTTTATAAAGATGATTTACTGTGTATGCTAGAATATGGTAAAACTTAAGATGCTCTTCAACGTCGATTTCATAGGACCCTCTATAATTAACTGTAGTTAACAGCAGATCCATTGTCAAAGAGATTTGAGTTCAAATCCTGATTCTGATCTAGCTGGTCAACTCTAGAATAGTCAGTTGATCTCTCAGGCTCAGTTTCCTCATTTTTAGAATGAGAAAATAATAGAACCTTCCTCATAGGAATGTTGTTAGGATTAAATACTATAATGTATTCAAAGCACTTAGCATGGAACCTGGCACTTATAGTAAGCACTCGTTAAATGCTAGCCAATATCAAGATTTTTAACTTCATAGTAGTTTTTCACAGTGTTTCTCTGAATGCTGCTTAGTTGCTGTTTTTCCTCAATAGGCTATGAATACTTTGAGGAAAGGAATTTTTCTGCCTGAGTCTCCTTTATATTCTTAGCACCTAGCTCAGTGACTGTTATAAAGTAGGCATGCTGAGCCTCAGTTTCAAAATCTGCAAAGAAAGAAGAATAATGGCACTTACTCTCACAGGGTTGCCATGAGGATTTAAACTATTTGCTAGGATGGATATGGATGAAAGTCTCAGTGATTGGCATATACTAGGTACTCCATATATATTTCCCTTTATTAATTTACAGAATTGCCACGGGTCCAATGAGCTAATTCCAGTAGTGCTTTGCAAACTCAAAATCTTCACATAGATATGTGTGGTAGATGGGGAGCATGTTTGTAAATCTCTCTCAAAATTTTCTCTTTGTCTGGATCCTGCCTGCTGTCTCTTCTCTCCCAAGTGCCAGCCCTTGTTTGCTAAAGTCATTCACCACCTGAAGCAGCTAGAATGTTCCACTCCATCTCCACCCCCACACACCCAAACTGGGCCTTGGATTCCCTGGCAGAGCAAAATTCCTCGGCAAAAGATTTTTTTCACCCAGGTGCACACATGGGGCTTCTGGGGGAAGCCCCAGGGAGACACCAAGCCAGGGAATTTCAGTATGAAATTGCTGCTCTCCAGGAACCCCTCCTTCAGGCCCCAAGAGCTTGGCCTGGCCTTTGGAAACCCTCTCCAGGAAGGCGTGCCTGGGAGTACAGAGGCCTGTATTGCTGGGGAAGTTCCTGGGAATGAAGCCTCCAATGGAAGATGAGGGCTTCTGAATAGGGTTCCATGGTTTGGGGATAAGTTACAAGAGAGCTGGGAAACAGAGAGTCAAATAGAGCCTTAATTCACCAATGTGTGATTTTAATCTCCAAGAGAGAGATACAGTATATAGGGTTTGCTAAACTTGCTAGACCAAAAGACCCTTATTTTCTAAAGAATATTTCATGGGAGAAAATGTTACATGGAACATGCTTTTGGGAATATTATCCCTTCCCCTGCCCCCAACCAAATGAGATTCATTCTGGTTTCCATCTTCCAAAATGATATCCTTTTCATTAAGATGCTGACCAAAACCTTTAGTTTTCGGTCATTCGAGGATGAATGTGATCCCGATGCTAAATGCCATGACATTGACAGTAGTGCCCGGTATAATTTGAACAGTGCGGGAGGTGGTGAAGGGAAATGCAAGAGTGGACAACAATTAGTCAGAAATTAATCTGGCCCTGGAATAACGCTGGGGCAGGAGAGAGAGAGAGGAGGGAGGAGAAGAGTCCCAGAGTGCAGTTAAGTGGGAGCTGAAATCCAACCAGGGTACTGCTCAATAAATGTTTTTTTCTAATTATTCCAGCAACAGAGAGTACCTTTTGCAATCCCTCTATCCCTTTTCTAGTTCGATGACCCCAGTGTGGGTACCTTATAGCACCAGTGGAGAGCCTTTTCCTAATTTGCATGAAGGTGTACTATAATATGCTAGCAGTGGCCCTAAGGCTAGTTACAGGAGACGCTGTGAAGGCAAGAGTGTCTGTTTTGTATTAGATGGGATGGGTGGAGGGAAAATTAGTGATAATTAGGAAGTTTCTCCAGATAATGGCAAGGCACTTACATAGCAGCCCCCTTTCCTGAATTGCCCGTTTTTCCAGTTACTAGAATCTGTACATATGGCCTGCTCTCTGTACCCAGATATCCATTCATCCTGATAACAATCTGATCTCCCATTTACCATGCCATCTCAGAACATTGTCTGGCAGATTAAAATATCTCCTCAGCTCTGCTAACCCACTCTTCTAACAAGACTAGCTCCCCTCCCCATTTTTATCCCTTTATCTATAAGTACTTTTTAAAACTAGGGCTGACAGCTTTATTGTTCAGGAATAATTGCCAAAAGGCTTAGTGGACTGTACTTGCCAGTAAAAGGTTATTTGCTGGTTTGGGATATGGGCTTCTCTGCTGTAGTGTGTCATTCCAATTATGTTGTCGTATATTTAGCTCCTGGTTTGTGCCCGATGCTGTTCTAGACAAGGATATAGTGAACAGAGGAGTCAGCTCATTTGTACGGTGGTGCCTCCCAATTTTCCATTTGTTGAGATGATTTCATATCTATCATCTGGGCCTTCGAGATAATTCAGTCTATTCCTTTCATCTTAAAGGTGAGGAAACAGGCCTGGAAGGGGAATGTGATTTACCCAAGATCACACTGTGGGTTGCTGATAGGACCAAGATGGAACCCAGCTCCCCTTACTCTAAGGCTAGAACTCTTGAGCTCATAGCTTTTGAGGCTGACCTCATAGTGTGAAAAGGGAGATTACATTTATATTTGAATGTTTTCTAGCACATGAGACTTATATGAGTAGCTATACTGAGCAGGAGCCAAAAAATGATAATTTGAAAAACAGTTCTATAGACTTCATATCCAAGTTAATTAAACAAACTTGTTATTGATTTAAGAGAAATAGGTTAATCAAGTTCATGATTCATTCATAATCAATTTAAGTTGATACGAAAATATTTGAGGTACAAGCAAGAGATGGAGGAAAAAGGAGCCAGAGAACAAGAAGAATAGGGAAGAAGAATGAGGATTTAGGAAAAATAAGTGTTACGTGTGTGGTGGAGATGGGTAGGTAGAGATTTGGGAGTCATCTGTACAGGGATGATGGTTGAAGAAATGAAAACGGGTGAAATTGCCAAGGGCAATCTAAACAGAAACATTATACAGTAGATAATTAAAATATCCATTACTACTTGCTGTATATCTTTCTTTCCTGGGTTCAAAGCATTTCACCAATGCTATCGCATGCACCATCACAGTATCCCTTAGAAGCACGCAGTAATTATTGATTCCCTAAAGCACACACAAATTAAGTGACCTGCTCCAAACCATAATCAGTGAAGATAGAGCCTACATCTATTGCAAAACTCTGTGGTAGTAAACTGATTTAAATAATATATGCCTGTTCACATTAGTTTTTGCTAATTGATCTGACAGTCTAGTTTTTCTTAATCAAGTTTTAGTTTTTAGTTCTATAAAGTTAGCACATGCACACTGTAAAAAATTTAAAAAATACGGGAAACATAAAGAATGTAAAACTCATACCATCATCCTCACTATCTGAGGAAAATTGCTATTAACATTTTAGTGTATATTCTTCCTTTTTCTATGCATTTTAATACCTTTTTGTTATTAGAAAGATGCACACTATTGTTGCAGAGAATTTGGAAAATTCAAAAAGTGTTAAAAAGAATGGTAAAATCACCTGTAATTTTACTGTTCTTTTTCACGTCTTTTTTTTTTTTTAATTTTGGCCAACAGGTACATGAAAGATGCCTAGCATCACTAATCATCAGGCAAATGCAAATCAAAACCACTGTGAAATACAGCTTCAAAACTGTTAGGATAGCTATCATTGAAAAGACAAGAGGTAACAAATGTCGATGGGCACATGGAGAAAAGGGAACTCTTGTCCACTATTGATGGGAATGTAGATTGGTGCAGCCATTATAGAAAACAGTGTGGAGGTTCCTTAAAATTAAAAATAGAACTACCGTATGACTCAGCAATCATTCTTCTGGGTATATACCCCCCTACAAATGAAATAAATTTGTCAACAAGATATCTGCACTCCCATGTTCACTGCAGCTTTATTCACAATAGCCAAGATGTAGAAAAATGAATGGACAAATGGATAAAGAAAAGTGTGTGTATGTGTGTGTGTGATGGAATATTATTTAGCCTTTAAAAAGGAGGATATCCTACCATTTGTCACAACATGAATGGATCTGGAGGATATTATGCTAAGTGAAATAAGCTAGACACAGAAAGGTATTGCATGAACTTACTTAAATGTGGAACCTAAAAAGTAAAGGTCAAATATAGAGAGACAGAATAAAATAGTAGAAATAGTGGTTACAAGGGTCGGAGTTGGGGAGAGAAAATGGGGAGATGTAGGTCAGAGGATACAAAGTAGTAAATATTTAGGATGAACAAGTCAAAAGATCCAATGTACAACATGAGGACTATAGTTGATAATAGTATTCAGGATTTTTGCTAAATGACTAGAGTAGACTATAGCTGTTTTTGCCACAAGGGAGAGAAATGGGTAACTATGTGAGATGTGGGGTATGTTAATTTTTTCCACTATGGTAACCATTTTACTATATATGTATCTTATAACAGCATGTTGTGTATCTTAAATATATACACAATAAAATTTGTTTTTTAAAAAAGAAAATTTGGAAAATTCAAAAAAAAAAAAACCATTAATAAGAACAGTAAAGTCACCCACAATCACTCCACCAAGTGATAATTACTCCTAACATTCTGGTATATTTCCTTTTTGACTTTTTTTTCTATGCATTCACAAAAATATATCGTTTTGCGAAAATGTGATTATGCTATATATATAGTTTTATACTTGCTATTTTCACTTAATATTGTACTTCATGAGTATTTTACCATATCTTTAAATATACTTGAAAGCATTGTTTTGATGATTGCATAGAATTCACTTGTGTATATATACCATAAGTTCTTATGGATGTACTGTAGTTTGTTTGTGGTTTCCACTAATAGTGTATGAGAGGACCCATCTTGCCACATTCTCATTGTCATTGCATTTTATCTTTTTCCATCTTTGCCAATTTGCTAGAGGAATGATGGAATCTCATTGTTTTAACTTTTATTTCTTTGATTGCTAATGGGGTTGAACTTTTTTGTTTAACAACTCAGATTTTGACATGTGGCTTTCAACGCCTACTGAATGTATAAATTCTAGTCAAAACCACATATACATGTTTAGGACTCATGGCTCCAGTTGTGACAGAACAAAGATTGCCTTGCTTATATGTTTTATATAGCACTGGGTTCAGTGTCATAGCCGCTAAATAAATCACAAGCTCCCTGACAAGCCAGGCCCATATCTTAATCATTTCTGCATCCCTCATAGCCCCCAGCCTAATGCCTGACACAGAAGAAAGCTTTAATAAATGTTTGTTAAATGGATGTGGAGGTGGAGCTTTTGTGTGGGTCAATGTTAAGTTACCAAAATAATTTTTGAAATCTCATCATGTGAAAAAAGAATCCCTAGAGTCAAAATTTAAAACCATTGCCCAGGTCTTGACCTATCATCTCTTTTGACAAGGAACAATGAAGAAACAGATCTTTCTATACAAGGAAACTTCTTTTTGCCAAAGGACACCTTTTGCAATCATGATATCATATGCAGAAACACAGCACCATCATGATAGAGGAGAGTTGAAAGCAAAGCTACTAGAAATGACCAACTAGCTACAAGGGTCAATGAACTGATGAGAAAAAATATGGGAGATAAAAAGAAGCAATATGGAATCCAGAGCTATTTTCCCTTTACTTTTCTATTATACTTGGTAAATAGTCATAGAGCATTAAAGTTGAAAGGACTAGTGGAGATTTTTCTAATAAGAAAACTGAGGCTAAAAGATGTGAATTGACTTGGCCAAGGTGATGTAGCTTGTGTAATAGCATAGCTAGGCCCGGGATGAGTGTCTTTTTCTGTGAGATCTTTATGGCCTGCCATCTTACTCCCATCCTCCACCCCTCACAGCAGTACAATAAAGCAGTTTGGGTTTCTCCATTCTCCTTGACAGCTCTGTTCTTTATACACATCTCTCTTCTTGCACTTCTTATACTCTACTACAATTATTTGTTTCTATGTCTCTCTTCCACAATAGACTCTGAGTTCTTTGAGGAAAGGGACAGGTCCTCATCTCTATGAGTCCAGTATCTAGCATAATGCTTGAAGCATCTAGATGCTTAATGTTAGTTTATGAAGGATACCACTTTGACTACAAAAGCTCTGCTGTTATGTTTTGGCATTCAAACCCTAAGCATCTGGAAGTCTTTCTAGTTGTATACATTTGCCAAGCATATAATCACTCCCAATAATTTCTGCTAATTGTTAGAGTTTTGCCATAAGTAAGACTGCACTTGGAAAGGAGAGGAATGACCATTGTAGAGAAATGACAACAGGCTGGGGAAGGAGAATATGAGGTAAACAGAACAGATTAGGGAAAACTGAGGAGGCTAGAGCAGGAAGCAAGTGGGTAGAAGGAGAGCCTAAGGGAAATGAACCATAGTGTTAACTTTGTCCTTCTGTTCTATGTGTTCTTACATGCACACATACCTCATAGTAATTCTTTATGTAGTATTGCACCCATTTTATAGATGAGACAACCGAGAGATGTTAACTGACTTGCCCAGAGTCACACAGTTAAGTGGCAGAGCTGGAATCTAAATTCATGTCTGTCTAATTTCAAAATCTGTATTTTTCTTTATGACTTTCTGATATTCCATGCTATCTTTCACTGGCATTAAAAGGAATAAAATAGAAGAAAACCTTTTTTAGAATTTAAAAAATTACATGCCACATTGACAAAATATTAATGATATGCCATACCTTCTTTTGAGACTTCCCCCTAAACTTCCCTGATAGTTCTCAGCCTTGCTTATTTATGTGACATTACCTATGAAGTGATCTACAAGATAAGGTAAAGACATTATAGGTGACAGTGGTACTAATGAAAGGCAACAGGAGTATTTGAAAGCACCAAAGTTATACATACATTATCTTGCCCCATCATTGAAGGGATAAAATGCCATCCTGTGTGCTGCTTTTGGGAGCCTGGCCACCTTCAGCCTACCTCCCACACTTTTGCCTCTCTCTTGGCTCTACCATAAACTTTCCACCAGCTCCATGAACCCCATCTCAGCATGCTGCTTATTGCTGGAATGGCAAATTTTCAATTTTAGCCTCTTATAAGCAATTGGCAGCTCATTAGAAGTGATTAGTTGCTTTTCAGGATTTTAAAAGTTTTAAACTCCTGATTTCCAGGAATTAAAAGTTCCCCAAGAATGAGGAAATCCTGCCTGGATCTTCAAAGAATCTCATTTTAGCTATGTATTCTCGAAAGTAAAGTTAATATTCATAGCATTGGGTTGTACCTAGTTGGCTAAACAATGCTGCAGACCCAGGAAAGATTTTCTAATCATTCCTATCCTTCTTTCTGGAGGCAGCCTGGTACCGGCTTTAAGAGAAAGCAGGAAGGTAGGTCTGTCTCACCATTCTACCCCTCAGAGTCCTTATTAAGTTACATATTCCATCTGCTCTCAAGAGGAACTCAGACTGAATGAAATATTGGGTCATTTGGTAGAATATGTTGACTTGGTTTTGCCTTAATGTATTTTATCATCATTCAACAAGAATCTAAAACTTTCTTAGAAAAATTTGAGAAGTATAGTTACATTGACTATATTGTGGGATATGTGACCTGGAAGGGATATAAATAAGCCATTTAGTTCATCCTTCTTCTTAGGTACCTCAACACCTAAATCATAAATGAGAGATGGTTTTTTAATCCTTTTTTAAAAGATTTCTAAAGATAGGTATTTCGTGTCCTTTTTTTTTTTTCAGTAGTCTGTACCAGTGTTTAAGTCTAAGTCTCTCTCATGGTCAAGAAGTTCTCCCTAATGTTTGAATTGTTTTCTAGCTATGCTTTTAAGCCCAATTGATATGAGCAATTTAGAAGTCTTAGGGAGATGCATGACATAGAAATTTGCTGAAAAGTACTCAGAGTTTGGTTACAGTAGAAACAATGAAGACTCGTGCTAGCTTACAGGAAGAATAAGCAGAATAGGAAAATGTACAGCTGATTTCATCATGGATTTGCATGCAAATAAGGATGAAACAGTGCATGGGAAGAGGTAAACAACAGGAAGGGAAAGTAGAACTTACATTAATGTCATTGGAAATGAATCAGTAGAGGTAGAAGATTTTAGGGCAATAATATGAAATAATTGGGAAAGATAAGGCCCACTTCAGAGACATTTGAGGGGCATAGATTTTAAATTGAGAGAATGAGATTGATTGCACAAAATGCATGCAATCTCCACTGTAATTAGTATACCAGGAAGTAGGGAAGGGAAGTAGATAAAGAAAAATACTAACTGGTTTACCAGACAGATGAGGTGATGGTATAATAAGTATCTAGAGAGCTAACTAATCCACTGATTTTGAGGCACAAATGAAAAAAAAAAAACTTTGGTGATACTGTAATTGGAGTGATGTGCATTTGTAAGGCCTTGGCAGGGTGAGAAGTCCTGTTTGAGAAATATCCATTTTGGACATGTATTCATGTAGACCAGAATAAAGGTTTTCCTAAAGAACAGCTGAATACATTAATGAGGGATAGAATCTTCAAGAGGCGAATTTTGGAATAGCTTGTTTAGACAAATGAAAATTCATGTTTAATCCTGAATATTAACACTGTTTCACTCCTAATTGGGGATTCTGCCTAAGGAAAGAAGTTGGAGTATATGAAGACTATTCTCAGCCAAAGTACAATTTTGGGATCCTGAGGAGTTGCCATTGATGAGGAAGGATGAACTCATCAAATAGACATGTCTCATACATACTTGAAATTGCATGATCATTTCAGTAGTTGTTAAATGCAAGCCCACTCCTCAGCTAGCATTCCTCTGTACTAGTGTTGGTAGTTTTTGACCAAGGCTGTTGTAGTAAGGATTACCAAGGAAATACTACTTCTCTGTTCGGTGGAGTGTTATTAGCTATTGATCTCCACCCTGCTCAGAAGTTTGACAGTAGTGATCTCTTCCCATTCTTCAGGATACTTCCCAGGCTTTGGAGGTTCTGATAATTGTGTGAAGTTCCGAACCTTCACTCTTCCAACCATTTTACAAGTGACTGCGAAGAAGCTAATGAGAATCCTATGAATTTGCTGGGTTTGAACAGTAAAGTTTGAACTTTTCTTTTTCATCTTAAGCTGTAAGGAAGAGCTGAGCTAGATTTTATTTTTCAAAAAAATCATATAAGTCAGATCATAAAGATGAGCATATCCAGTGAGCAGAATTTTAGTATCTTGGAATTTAAAGTTATAATCTCTGGGCTTAAAGTGAAGGTTATTGATTTCATCCATTATAATATCTTGCACAATAATCCAGACTGGAAAGAAATAGAGAATTAGGTAAATTCTGGTCAGTGAACTACTGATTAGATAACAGTATCTTTAAATCCAGAAGATATTTGTAGTTCAACTCATTAAACATTAGTACTCAGGCAGTTTCTTGGGAGTCTTAGGGATTCGGAGATGAGTCAGCCATGATCTCTGTCCTCAAGGGACTTCTTGTCTGGTAGGAAAGAGAAGACACAGCCCAATAATAATCCTAGGTGGAATATGTCTAATGTGGTAAGAGTAATCACAGCACTGTGTGAATTTAGAAGTGGATGAGATTACATTTGAGTGGGGGTAGGGAGATCAGGTAAGGACTGGACCAAAGGATCAGGTGACAGTTAAGTGGAGCCTGTCTCCAGCAAGGATCAGGCAGGCTGGGCACAGGAAATGAGATTTTTCTGTTACTTTTTTGCCAGATGGAAAAGATTTGAAAGTAGTTGAGGGGAAGCTTACAAAAAAAAGGAAGAAAGAAAGAAAGAGAATGATGAAATAGAAAGGGTTACCTTTTTAGCTAATACTGATATTATGAATTATGGACATATTATTGTTACACCTTGACAGATCAGGATGGATGTACCTCCACTGTCTCTATAAAATGTTCATTTGAATTTTGGAGTTCTTACTAGACTCAGTCAGAAAGTTATCTTAGCCTTATGGAACTTCAATGAACTCATTTCATCTGTTGTTCAGCCTAGTTTATCATGGTTAGGTGAGAATACATTTTATTTAAAAAATATCTTTAGTTTCTCTTAGAAATCTGGTCAAGTATTTGGCAAGAAGTTTGTAGAAAAAGTCTTCTTTATATTTAACCAAACTTTTGTAAATGGTATTTCATCTTGTTCTGTCTTCAGTACAGATGGAGATCAGCCATGTGTATAATATCCTGGAAGCCTTATTAAATGTTTTTCCCATTTTTTTCTAGGCTTAAATAGTCCTACTGTTAGTATCTTTACTTGCAGCTTTACTCTCCATCCCCTTGATGATTTTCTTTTTCTCTAAACCTCTATATTCTATGCATCTTTATTTCCTCCCACCCTCCCTCCCACATGTATTCAGAGAGTGTCAGCTATTATGCTTGGTGCTGCAACACATCAGGCCCTCCTTCGCCTACAACACTGATATATAACTTGCTGATACTGTGGTTAGGAGACTGCATGGCCCTTATATGGCCTATATACCATAAAGGAAGGGTATGCCTTTGAACCTCACACTTTTAATGACTTTCATGAAAAAAAATTCATTCGTGTCACTGGAAACCTAGATTTCTTGTCTATTTCCAATTGATTTCAGTTTCCTCTGGGAATGTGATCAGCATTGATATTCTTGCGGTCTATCAGTATGCATGCTTCAATGCCACTTTTTGTTTGGTATGGCCACTTCAGTTGGTTTATGTGAAGATTGTGTATCTCCTAGTTCATCTTCCAGTCCATTACCCTTTTTTATCTGTGTGCTCTATGGGAGGAATACCATAGACTATTTTAGGTAGCAAGGGCTCTGATGGATTTTTTTTTTTTATGGTAACAAATTCTTTTTCCATTTGTTCCTTGACCCCCACAACCCCTGGCTCCAACCTTTTCTCTCACTCCTACCCCATATTTCTTTAACCTCCGAAACACGCATAGAGTCAGTGACCACGAAGTGTCACTGAATTCTGATTTAGATTTGCGTGTGAACTAATTTTGAATTCTAGGCTCTCATGAGTGTTTCTGTAATAATTATTGGCAGCATCTCTGTTTTTATTAATACTGACTGACCTTATATAAGAAATATAGAAACTGTTTCCTTTATTTCTATCACTTCATGTGTTTGAAATGACACCCCTTCTCTCTTCCTCCATTGACGTGGCAGCATTGATTTTCTTTTGTTAATCTCTGCTTCCATTTTCAGAAAAAAACAATCAGATACACGTCTCTGCAAGTAGCTGTTTCTTTTGTCTCTTCTGAATAGTGTTTTTTAATACAAATTTCCTTTCTTATGGTCAACTTCTCTTGTAAATTAAGAGAAGCAGGCAACCAGAGAAATAAGCCCAAAATATTAATCCTGATTTTGACTCCCATCCAATAGGTCAGGAACTCTGCACTGTGCTTTTTTCTATAAGTGGGGAAAACCCTGAGGATTAACTAACACTAGCTTGGAAAATGGTTCTTTCTTATTTTTTGAGCGTGACTTATGAAAAATTTCCTGTTTGTGCCTATGCTCACTGATGTTGTAAAAGATATTTCTTTCAGATTTGAAAGCCCTGAGCTGGAGAGCTGTCATGGAAAATAGGCAATGGAAAAGTCTTCTAAAATTGTTCCAATTTAAGCCAACTTGTTCCATTTATAAAACTATTATATAGGCAGTTACATGTCTGTTTTTAGTGAGTGCATGTGCAGTAGTACCTGAAATTGAGAGCATATGAAATTCACAATTCATATGATAAGATATTTTTCCTGAATAATGAAAATTATAGTAGGGAAAGAAATCTTCAATCAGGTATAACTTTCAAAGCATTTGTTTCTTTAAAAAAATCTAAAAAAAATCTACCCATTCTGAAGTAAGAGAGGATAAAATATACTTTTTGGTGATGGAAATGAAAATATTCCTTACTACAGATGGCAAACTGTAGACAAATGTCCTGTATGTGGTATCATGTGTAATTATATCATTTCATTTTGAAAAAATTTATGGGTCTTGCCTTGCTGTATATTTATTGTCTTTATCTTATTCCACATGCATATATTCAGTGTATATGTATGTATATATATATAATTTGATTGTATAAAGTCACTTAAATTAATTGCTCTTGGCTTGTTCTTTGCTAGGTGCCTGGAGGGGGTCACATACCAGAGATTTCAAAATAAAGAACATTTAAACTATCAGTCTTAGAAAAAAAATCTGTTACTGGTTAGTTTCCATTAGGAGCAGTTTGGGTAATGGAAGATTCAGGGTGAGTTCTGTGGATAAAGCTGGTTTAGGTGACAAGGTTTTATTTGATAAAATCTTATCAAAGCTTGTGATAGCAAATCTTAGAATTCTTCATCTATAACTCATAGGCACAAAAACAATATATTAATAGTATGTATTTACTAGGATTGGTTAAACTACAAAAATAAAATATTCTGGTGGCAGTTAGGGAGGAGAACAATGTAAAGAAAATAAAAGGAGCTATTTTTTAGGATTGCTAAAGGAAGGCAGTTTTGCAGAACTGAGTGAATTCTGCCTTTTCATGTTGGATATCATTCTGGTTCTCATCCAGACTAGTTCACAAGTTCAGTATAATAAATTTATGATAACTGTGAAACCAAACCATTCCTTCAAGTCTTTGGAGAGAAATATGGAAAGAGTACTGGGGAAAACAAATACGTAGTTTCGTTAGCCATGCCATGTATAAAGGAGGTAAATATTAGTGAATATTCGTCATTCACTTCAGACGGGTGCCATTGGAAAATGAATTTCTGGCAAGAATTCTTCAGCAGCTCCCAAAAGAAAAATTATGTTTTTGAGGTCCTGTGTATCACTGGGGGTGGGAGGAGGATTATTTCCATATGCGTTAGGGTTAGCTTGTATTTGGAGTTATTTAAAAAGAAAGCAGTTGGACCTCATTAATTCAGAATTCTGTTAATTTGTAAACAAGATTGCCTGTGGGAGCTTTTAAACTGTTTAAGAGAGTAAACTTTTCAAACACTTTAGAAGTAGTGCCTGGTTTACTAATTTCACAGTTATTGCATGTGAGACAGAAATCCTTGTTGGGCAACATTTTGTTCACTTCACTCTATCTATGGTATGTACAGTAATACCTCCCTGAGTCTGAATTCCCTTACTCAAGATTATAGCCTATGCAGACTTGCACCTATGTACTTTTCCCACCATCTCAAGAATTTTGGATTAAGATTATATAAATCTCCACTCCCAGTTGTGAATTAGGGAATGTTATCCAGGGACTTAAAAGTCAAACCCTTGGATGGAGAATTGGATAAACGAACAGTTATCTCTTAATAGTTTATTTGTAACATGGAAAGTGAATTTACAGGATCTCATTAAAACTATGAGTGAGGAAGATCTTGGAAAGTTTGTAGTCAGTGGATAATGGTAAAGGAAAGTTAATTATACAGCATCGTTTAGTGCTCATTTACCAAAAACAATTTATATTCTTTTTACTTAATGTGCTGTTTCTATTGTTTTATTTTGATAAACATTGACAAACACTTGTAAGAGTTCTTTTAGGTCACTTCTAACGACAGTCTCCTGAACTCTAGGGAATGTGGCATTGCTCAACTCAAGAGAGAATTCTGAGGGAGCCCAAGGTCTTAGGTATTTATATTTAGCTACTAGGACCCACTCTGATCTCAGAAGACTGGGACCTTCTTTTCCTGAGTGTCTGAGAAGTGGGCTTTCTTTTTCTCCTTCCATTCTATTATTCTTGCTGAAGGCTAAACTTCTCCTAAGCTCCCTTCATCTTTGCTGAAAAGAAAACTTTCATCTGAACTCCTATTTTCTGTCCTCACCCAGGTACATGGTTGCCCCAGGCTTCATTTTCATTTATTTTGAGTCAGCTGGACTCAACTAGTTTGTAGCTATGCATTCCCCGTACTTTATTTTGGGCTTTTCTCCTATTCCTCACACTTTTCAGCTCCTTCCAGGCCTGACTTCCCCTTTCACCTCATCTGATCTATTATTAAGTCTCAGCTTGTGTTTCTCCTGACCAGTACCTTATCTATTCTGAATTAGCATATATAAGCAAAGTCATTTGTCTAAACTTGGAAGGTAGCATCCTACCCCCACCAAAAGGAATGTGAGAGGCCTACAAAATGGGAAATTTGTATTTCTGGTCCTTTTGCTGTTACCTACAACCTCCCTGCCTTCTGAATTGGGACCCTCAGGCTTTGGCCCTGTATTATTCATTTTTCTATAGCTCCTTCCAGCCACAGGCCACTGATTTACTTACTCTTTATCTACAGAGAATGTATTTTTGAACTAAACATGGTAGGGGCATGTGGTTTAAAAATGGGACCAAATATTTAAAATCAGAAGTACTCCTTATATAATGGTACTTGTGTTGTAACTTAACCATATCTTACCCCCACTTTTCATAAGCATGAGGGTGAGAGGAGGTAGGGAGAGGGAGAGGGTTTTGTGAAACAAGTTTTGCCTTCCTTTGAATGTGAGGAATAACTTCTGATTTGTTCTTTTCCTTTCTTCTTCTTCTTCTTCTTCTTTTTTTTTTTTTTTGAGCAATATGAATTTACCAAATAAGGTTTCTAAAATAGCTATGCTCAGTCTCCCATTGATCTAGAGCCCCTGTACAAACATCCATGGGTTTGTGTGGTTAGTGATCTCCTCATGCTTTTTCTTACAGAGAATGAGTAAGGTCTACTTCACCAGGGAGTGTCCAGTCAGATATTTTATTTCCAGCTTAGTTAAAGCATAATCGAAAAATAAAAATTATGTATGTTTGAAGTGTACAATGTGATGATTTGATATATGTATACATTGTGACATGATAACCACAATCAAGATAATTAATACAACCATCATCTCATCTAGTTACCATTTTTATGTGTGTGGTGAGAACACTTAAGATCTACTCTTAGGAAATTTCAAGTGTACAGTACAGCTTTATTAACTGTATTCCTTATGCTATACACTAGATCCCCAGAACTTATTCATCTTTTAGCTGAAAGTTTTTACCCTTTGACCAACATCTCATTCTCCCTGCCATGCCTCCCTATCCCCCACACTCCAGTCGTATTTTGAAGGTTCTACTGGCCATAGATGTCACGGTTAGCTTGTATTTCCTCATAGGTCTATTTTGCCAGTCATATTCTCTCTTTTTGAAGACACATGGGTTATTCTTTTTGCTCTCTTGTGATGATTGTGTTCTTTGAGATTTATTATCTAGGGCTTCATCTCTTGCTAAAAGGATGTATAAACCATGGAAAAATTCCTGGCAACAGCTATATAATTCATGTAGTATTAAGATATTAACTGATATAAAAGAAAGGGGAAAAAGTATAATGAAATGTACAAAAATGTCTTTGTGGATGAAACCTTTTCATACCAAGAAATATATAGTTGCATAGTTGCCACACGAGATTTCCAGATTTTTAAAAATTATTGTCTAGATTCATGAGAGGGAACTATTTACACAGTTATCTGTTGCTGTGTAACAAATCACTTCAAAACTTACTTGCTTAAAACAGCAATGATAATTTATTATCTTTTATGGTTTCTGTGGATCATGAATTTGGGAGTGGAATTTTGAATGGGAATGTTGGATGATTCTAGCTGGAGGTCTCTAGTGGGGCTGGGTCTAATGTTGGCTGAAGCTGCCGTCATCTGAAGGCTTGTATGAGCCTGAAGGATTTATGTCCAGGTGGCTCACTCACATGGCCAGCAAGTTAGAGCTGACTGTAGGTTGAGGGTTTCAGTTCTCTACACATGGGCTTCTCTATAGGTCTGCCTGGATGTTCTATAATTATAGCATGGCACCTGGCTTTTCCCAGAGCAAGCAACCCAAGAGACCAAAGTGGAAGCTGCAGTGCCTTTTGGACATCACTCGGAAGTCACACATCATCACGTCTGTTGTGTTCTATTGGTCACACAAGGCCAGGCCTGATTTGTGAAAGGAGAGTACCCAGGGATACGAATACAAGAAGGAATGCATCACTGGGGCCCATCTTTGAGGCTGGCTACCACACCATTCATATGAATGAGGGAAGACCTTCTGAATATTAAGAATAGGAATAACAATAACAATAATAGCAATTACTACTTTTCTGTCTTTGTGATTTCTATATATAAATCCCTTGTGTAATTTCTGGGCTGGCATTTTCCTCTGGTTCTCTTCTTTCTTCCTTGCCTCTATTTTGTTTGTCACTTTCATAGATCTCTTTCTTCAATCTACCCTTCCAACAATGTTTCCTCAGGGGCTTATCTTTGGTGCTTCTCCATTCTCAATGTATATACATTACCTGGTCGGTTCATGGGTGCCCACTACTGAGGACTCAAGTTTGTATCTTTTTTTTTTCTTTGAGACAGAGTCTCACCCTGTTGCCCAGGCTGTAGAGTGCCGTGGCATCAGCCTAGCTCACAGCAACCTCAAACTCCTGGGCTCAGGCGATCCCTCTACTTCAGCCTCCCAAGTAGCTGGGACTACAGGCATGTGCCACCATGCCCAGCTGTTTTTTTACATATATTTTTTAGTTGGCCAATTAATTTCTTTCTATTTTATAGTAGAGACGGGGTCTCGCTCTTGCTCAGGCTGGTCTCAAACTCCTGAGCTCAAGAGATCCTCCCGCCTCAGCCTCCAAGAGTGCTAGGATTACAGATGTGAGCCACCACGCTGGCCTCAAGTTTGTATCTTCTGTCTAAACTTCTTTCATTATAGGCACCTATCTCCAAAGGTATTGCAAACTGAACATGTTTAAAACGTAACTAATTGCTTTCTTCTCAAAGCCCGCTCTTCCTTTACCCCCTTTCGGGATGAATGACCTGGCTCATCACTGGACTGTGAACTCCTTATCTTTTTAACCCCAGTGTCTAACCTGTTGTCTGACATGGAATTGACATTAAGAATGTTTGCTGAATGAACATATGCATTCTGAAATCTCTATTTGTAGGCATATTTATACTTTTCAGAGTAGTGGAATGCCAAGCTGGCAAAAATAAATTATAAGAAAACTTCGATAGAACAATTTTTTAAGTATAGGTAATACATTATGACAAAGTGGGCAAAAAATTAAGCATATACATAGATATTATATATATGAGTGGTTTTGAAAGCTTATTTATGAACCAGAAAAGATGGCTGAGGGTCATTGTCAACTATTGCCTGAGGTCTTCATGCCCAATACTGCCATAAGGGGTCCACAATTCTATGTATCATCAGGATGGAATGAATCTCTGCCTTTTCAAAAATTTTTATTGACTATTCTACAAATGTGGCTCTTTGCAAGTATCCCTTTTTCCAGCCCCAGTAGAACTCCAGCTTTCTCCTTTGACTTACCCTGTCCATAAATATGCTGATTTTGAGAAACTTAGACTGAAACTTCTGGCAAACAACAGAAAAAGAGAGTGGTGGTGGTGGTGATGATGATAATAATGATAGTTAACACCTACCAATTTTATTCTGTGTGTCAAGTGATGTGCTAAGTGGTCTGTACACATTATCTCACTGTCTTTAACCCCATTTTAGAGATGAGGAAACTGAGGCCCCCAAGATCACACAGTGAATAAGAGATGAATTCAGGTTGAGACTGAAGTCTGACTCCAGACCTCTTTATTTTATTTCAGAATACTAAAAGGGTACAAATGTTTTTGATACATGGCTTGAGTCAGGGCTATAAATGTGCCTTGTTTGTAACCCCTTCTTCACCCCTTCACCCCTGGCCTCACTCACCTTAATGGGTGCCACATGCTTTCTTACAGGAGATAATACTGCCTAGAATCACTGAGTTAGAGGGAACTCTAGAGGTCATATATGTAGCCTATAAATCTACATATATTAGATACAAGACACTACAGTTTTTGCTGTTACTTTGGTGTCCTCTCTAAGTAGAAACTCTCAATAGCTTAGTGAAGTATCTATGAAAGCTATATAGCTATATATGGGAAAATAAGGACTCCAGCAGCAAGGTGACTTGCCAAATGTCATCTAGTAAGCTTGTGATGGAGCTGAGACTAGAATCTAGGTCTCCTAATACCTAGTTCCTTATTTTTCTTCTATTTTAGTGTTCAGAGTTATGAGTGTTGAGTCACACTTCTAATCATCTTTAGCCAGTAGGTACACAAGACTGTTCTGAGATGTCTCAAATGATGTAGATTTTCAATATTGGAGAACAAAGGACCAATACCAGTCATGCGCTAGAGAATTGCCCTGTAAGTATTGGTGACTCATTTACCTTCACCCAAGCACCCTCTTGAGTCCTTCAACTTGTTTTCTATCCCACAGCTTTATTGAGGCATAAGTGATAAATAAAAATTTTGTATAGTTAAGGTATACAACATGATGACTTGATATACATATATATTGTGAAACGATTCCCACAATCAAGGTAATTAACACATCCAACTTGTTTAAAATAAGTCTATTATCCCAGGATTCCCAGACCCTCCTGGTAAAGGTCCTGGGTGTTCCTATGAGGCATGTTTTAATACAGCTTCTCCCCACAAGGGGGAGCCAAAAATGCTGTGGGGGCTAGGAGATAAAAACACTGGAATAACAGGTTTTGAAAATTCTGCTTGCTTTCTGGTTTGTTTTCCCAGTAAGGCCCTCCCAGCAGTCTCCAGAAAGGAAAAGCAGATGGTGTTGATGCTGATGGTAGTGTTTTTGTCTATGTACATGAGATGAGGGTGGGGAGCTTTCATCTGAAAAAACTGTACCCTGAGAGAGAAAGCCATTCTAAGCCACCAGTCACCACTATGTTCTCATCACCTGTTTCTTTCTCCTACTGGAAATTTGTCCTGCAAATGCAAAGTGTGTGGCAACGGGATCAGTTGCCTACTGAAGTCTGCTTCCTTAGCATTGGGTCAATAATCTTGCCCTGTCAGCCCATTGGAGCTGCTTCTGCCACCTCCCACTAAGAGAGTTAAAGAGGACCTGGTAAAAAGGCTTCTACAGCTTTCTTTGCAGAAGGTGGGTAAATGTTGCAGGGGAAGATCCCACAGGATTATTCCCTTTGGCACTGCTTTAACTTTGTAAAACTTGAATTTCAGTTAGGCCAGGAGCAAGAACGGTTGCTGTGGCTTTGACAGATATAGCAAACTTATGAATCTACATTTACAGAATAAATTTGGCCAATGATTGGGAGTATGTATAAGGGATAGAGAAATGCAGGCTTATTCTATATGTAAAAATTAATTAAACTATTGTTTTCATTGACACCCTGCAGATCTTTTTTTATATCAGAAATATTTAAGAAATTTACATGTGATAATAACTTTCAAACACAGTATTTCCAAATGTCAAGTTAATGTGATCAGGGAGCAAAAAGATTCAAGAACTCAGTATGGGGCTCACATCACATCTGTTTCCACAAGTACTTTTGGGACCCTTTGAGTCAAAGACCGTGGGGAACCTTGACTTATTTGCAAGATATGGAGGTGAAGATTGGAACATCCCCCCACCTCCCTTCATCTTTATAAATGGAGATGAGGATTTCTCAGTATAGCCTATTATTTCAGGAAAAAATAAATTGTGAGTCATTTTAGTTGCAGAAATAACAATATTCATAAATGAAAAATAACATTACTTTTTAGGATAGAGAGAAGTAGGCTATTAAAATGACATATTTTGAATAATATAATTTCCAAGCTAAGATGTAATTACTGATTTTTTTAAAACAATAAAGCAATAATCTAGTAATTCTAAAAATCCATTCAGTTTTCTGCAGGCATTTAAGAATTACTGTTTGTTTTTTGGAGTGGAAGTAACATCTTTTGCAGTTAGTTTTTGGAATGTGGCCACTGCTTAATAGAGGGTTCCAGTAGTGCATTATATTTCTTTTGTATAACTGCACTAAAAAAATACATTGGCATGTTGTATGGTTTATTATGAGCTGGAAATAAAAATGAAGAAAAGCCACAATAATGGATTTGTTGTTCTAAATATTTTATTTTTCTAATAGTGATACTATGTAAATTGAAGAAAACGTAGAAAAAAAAAAAACCTTGGTATTTAGTTTTACAGTTAAACCAAAGCTCTCCCAGGTACAGAACTGATCAGTGACTAGATTTTTTGATAGTTCCAAGGAGTTCCTTCATAAGGCAGTTCAGCTTCTGTTTAAACCTGCCCTTGAAGACAATTGAGGTTCTGTCTAAACCTGCCTTTGAAGACATGTTGGGTTAGATCTAAACCTGTTATGTTATCACTGTCACCCCAAATCAGGCACTGATGAGGTTTTGTGACCCTGAGGCCCCAGTTGCAACTAAAATGGTTAATAATAATTGTCAAAACACATGCAGTTATTATATAACAATGATTATCTTGAGCCACTAGCAATCCTTTAACCCTCAGTCTATGGGTTCCTTACTTTCTTCCTAATTCCTTCCATGTATTTTATATGAGTCCAGTCAGGAAGTATAGACTATTAAGAACTGTGAAGCATCTGGGATTTTTACCTTACTTGCAAGCCAGCAAGTTACCCTGAGACAGTTTCTTGGATGCTGGCAGGAAGCACAAGACTCTTGGATCAGAAATGAACAGTTTATTATTCTTAACAGTAGCAGTAGCCAGAATATCAGCATATTTACTCTGATTTTCAGAGTCCCAGTACCACAAGATGATGTAAAGAGCGCCACATGATATCTGCACACTCAGTGAGTTACATTATAGGAGAGGAACCTCTAGCTTAGGGAGCTCAAATCTTTTATAATGGGCAGTAAACACACCAGCCCTTTGCTTCAGAGAGTGACATTATCTTATACGGGACAGGAGTCATCTCTGTCTTCCAAGGCCGTAAGCAAACCTGTTCTTTTCTCTGTACCAAGACACTATCTTTGTCTTCCAAGGCTGTTTGTTACACAAACATTCTTGAAAAGATATTCTAGAACAAAGGCATTCAGTGCTTTTGCTCACAGGATATGCAGAAACACAAGAAATCCACATAGAGTTGGTCTCCCAACACAGACTAGAGCCAAGATGGCCTCTGAGAAACAGCTGGCCTACTCCTTCCTTGGGAGTTTCTGCTGACAGGCCAAAGCACCACAGTGATCACCATCATTACTATTACTCTTGTCTGGAAGAGTTTCGTCCTGAAGCTACTTCATCTCCCCAAAACAAAAAGTGTGTACTGCATACCTGGCTCCATGTTTAGCCAAGAGATTAGGGGTGATATTTCTTGATAACCATATTTGCCTTATGACCTGAGACTGGGGGCTAATGGTCTAGAAGTTAACATACTAGTTTGATTTATTACCATCCCCCACTTAAAAAAAGAATAAAGTGACTTGATTAAAGCTTTATGTAGCTCCAGCTCAGCGGCTCAAAGCTTTGAAGGGAAAGACCATTCTGTTGGAAGGAAAGATGTGGAATTTGGAAGCTCAGGCCAACTCCCAGTCCCTGAAGAAAAATCAGTCTCCTGACATAGCTTCTGGACCAAGGAGCCACAAAGCCAGCCAAAAGATCTCTGTTTATCTGTCATATTTTTTTCATGTAGGTAGAAAGGTTATTTTTAAATCAGCAAGCTGTACAATCTGAAATTAATAAAAATATTGAATTATAGAGCTGCATCAGTCATGAAAGTCCAAAATGATTCCATCTTTAAAATTTATTTTGTCTTAAAAATACTGTTCTTTTCTTTCTCTCTTATCTGATTCTATGAAGTCCAATCTGAGAGAAGGCTGTATCACCAGATTATATTTCATAGACTCTTAAAGTTTCAGGGAATCTTAGAGCCCTGCAGGGCAGGCTGGCCCCCAGGGCTAAGTCCTTGCTATAGCCCCTTGCCAGAGAGTCATTGTCCTTTTGCTCTGCTCAGTGAAGTAGCTGGGAGCACCAGAGCCCTGGACTGGGTGAAGCTCTGGATCTGTTCCAGGCTCTGCCATTGATTGGCTGTGAGACTTCATGAATATCACTTGTCTTCTCCCAGCCTAGGTGTACACAGATCTAAAGAAGAGAGAGACCAGATGATCTTTTTGTGTTCTACTAGCTCTAATATGCCTACAGTGGTCTCTAAATTGTGGAAAATGTGAATATTTTAACATTTTTAAAGGATTTTTTTTCTAATAACAGAAATAACACATGTTAATTTTAGAAAAAATAAAGAAATATAGATTTAAAAAGAATTTCTAATACTATTATCAATTTTAGTGAATATTTTAGTCTATTTTGTGTGTGTATGTAATAAAATTGGGATCACATTGTTCTGTAATTTGCCTTTTCTGCTTCATAAGATAACATGCACATCTTAGCATAGCAGTTGGATTTTATCCTGAAAGCAATGGAGAGGTGTTGAAGGGTTTTAAGTAATTTTCCCTATAAGTCATCCCTTTCTGGGTCAGTGGCAGAGAAGAAAAAAGAGCACTTTCATATAATTTTGAGTTTAATTCATTCCACTCTTTATTGCGTTCTGCACAGAAAATGAGCTGTTCGTGATTATCTTCATTAAAGATGGGAGTTATAGATTATTCTGGAAGTTTAAACATCTTGCAATATTATATTATTAGCACTTGTGTACATTTATGTTATGAGAACAAATTGGAATAGCTCATTTCAAGGCATTAATCATATGGAGACTAATAACACCACAATCAGAACTATCAACTATGAATATCAAGTCTCACGGCTCCTGACTCAGATATTGACAACCATTGAGCCAAATTTTAGTAGCATGTGGGCCAATTATTACAAAACAACTTTTAGTGGCCAAATTTAAGATTCTTTCATTCCATATACATTCAAAAGGATCTGAGGTGGTGTAAAATATTAAACACTGTAAAAGCACCTTTAAATTTTAGAAACCAAGGATACCAACTAAGGAACCAAAAAGGGTGGATGCCATGAAGTATCTGGATGAGCCAATCCAAGTCTGTTTCCTAGCAGCAGAAGTAAACAGGAAAATACATTGGCTTGAATGTTTTTATTGTTGCTGCAGAAAAATATGTATGCTTCTTTTCCCTAGACAAATTTTATCCTGAAATTTATTGTATGTTCCCTCATGTGAGCTATAATAGGTTATAGTAGAGATCTTGAACTATATTTTTGCAAAGGAACAACAAGAAATGGATAATTCCTGTATTGACCTTCTATATAAGGGGTGAGAGTGTAATATTAAATCGTAAGTCAGTTTAGACATTTCTTTGGAGGCTGAGATAATATGGTACATGGCTTTCTGATGATTTAATTTAATATGAAAGTAGAACTTGGAGAGTATGGTTGATCATCTAGCTATCATGTTGCACTCGATTGTTTCTTTCTCTAGTGTCAGATACCTCAAGGGAACCATTGCCTAAAGATAGTTTGCATAGAAATCACATGGAAATCTTGGTTAGGTAACTCTAGGACCCAGGGTCTAGGTTAACGTTCAATAAAGTTTTATTGAATGAATAACTTACCAGGGTCCACAGCATTGACAGACTCTTTCCTCCCTCTTAGTATTCTCTCTCTACTAGAAATCACCTTACGTGATTCTGCTTTTTTTATCCATGTACCTCCCAACTTCTTTCTCATTTATCTCTCAATGATCTTCTCCTCTTCCTTTTCTTTTTACCAGTTCTACACTTGTGTAGTCTGCATCTGCCATGTTTCTGTACAACAGCTGTCATGGGAATGCAAATACAATTGCATTTCAAAAATAACTCTTAACATAATTGCAAAAATAGGTAACAAACTACCAATAAAGGACTGGTTAAATTATGAAACAACAATATGATGGAATCCTATGCAGCTGTTAAAAAGATGTTGTTGAAGAAGATTTAATGACATGAATAAATATCCATGATAGATTTTTTTTAAGGTAGAAAGAGATCGAAGACTATTTTATTTAATCACTGCTGTACACGGGCACCAACCCCTTCTCCTGCCTTCCTCCTTGGCGTTCTCCTCCCACGACATACATCCCACCGACATATATGCCATCAGGGTTTCCTGCTGTCAATCTCTTTGTCTCCTTTCCTCCTCCTTACACACATTCCTTTCTGTTTCCCATCATTGAACTGCTTTGTGTCATGGTTTACATTTTATTTTATTTTATTTTTTCTTCCGAAAAGGTTTTTGAATGTAACAACATGATAGATTTTTTTAAGTGGGAAAATATGTGTGCTTGTGTATGTGTGTGTGTGTACTTGTACATATACATGTATTTCTTTTGATATGTATCTAGTGAGACATAGAGACACAAAGACAGAGAGAGAGAGGAATGAGAGAGAGAAGGAAACAGACAGACAGACACAGACACAGAGAGAAAGCATGCGGCTATGGGTGATGGAATTAAAGGTAATTGCATGTGTTTGCATTTTTGTTTTTCTGTATTTTAAAAAATTTCTACAGTAAACATGGATTATTTGTGCTTAAACAAAAGATATAAAATGTAAAACTCCTTGGCAGGCATACAAAGCCTTTCAGTATGTGGTCACTGCATATTCCTCTAGCTTCTATTTTGATAGTCCCCCATCCTTTGTTATATGCATTGTAAACTCCACTTGAATTTCCCCAAATGCTCTGGGATGTCCCATACCAGATTGTGAGCTCCTAGTGGTAGGTGGTGGCTGGCTTGTAGCTATGTCTATATCATCTTCTGCACTTAGTGCAGTGCCTGGCACTTAGCAGGTGCTAAGCGTCTGTTTGTTGAATGAATGGCCAATGTATCATACTCTTTTCCCAATTTTCATCAGACCCTCCTTTCTCCTTCTTGGTCCCTGGTGCACTTCTGCCCTCACACGTTTGAATCACTGGTGGAGTCATGTATTTGAAATATAAACAGTCACTTTGATTCTCAAATGATGGATCTTACAGAATACAGCTGGCTGTCATATGTTAACTTAGATTTGGGGATAGTCACTGAACATGTCCAGGGTTAACTGCAAACCTTATATATATTCTCCTATACATTCTTTAACCTTTAATAAGGCTTATTCCCCATCTAATTCATGAAAGCACCCCTCATTTTAGGACTTATTTTGAACACATAAAAGGAGATGATCCAAAGGCCTCCTAACTATAAAAACCTGCAGGATCCATTTCCCTCCTAAAACAACATATCTGGCTCTGTTTTCCCCCCACAGTAAAATCAGACCTTGCAGAGACACTGTAATTTAAACAGCACCACCCAATTAATTTTTCTGTCAAATTTTATTTCAAAAACAATAATTAAGCATGGTCCTCTACAACATCTATTCTTTCTTTTCCCCAAGGAGAGATTTTGTATTACTTCCTTTTTGTCTTTGCTCAGCAATTTGGCATGTATGAGTTTTCATTAACTATTCTGAATGCAGGCAAAGGCAATGTGGTAGGAACAAACACAAATCAAGGCCGCATAAATTAATAATCTTTTTAGTACCATTGTCCTGCATGCCTTTAGAAATTAATTTTAATACCAGCAAACAAGTTCAAAAACTCCTCCTTCTCCAGCTACTGTAAAAAAACTCAAACTTCCTTTGGAAATTTTGTGAATGATAAAAGTTCATTTTTGTCTATATTTAAGTAGCAAGTATCATATGGATTTAAGCAAGGAGAACAAAAAATAAGTGGAGAGAAACCAGCCACCTGTGTTAATCAGTACAGTATGTGGGAAAGTAAGGTGTAAATTATGACAGGTTGATTTTTTGCTTTCTCTTTCTGTCTCTTTCTGACTAATTGGGTGTATGAATTTATCTTCCAGAATCTTAAGGAATTTCTTCAGAAATTATCAGTTAATAAATGATTCAACTATTTTTATTCCTGAGGAGAGTGTCTTCTAAAGATCTCGTAGCAATAGCCTAGAGCACAGTATAGGTCCATGGTTAACAGCAGAGACTCTGGTGTTAGACTGAAGCTGGACTTTAATCCCAGTATCACCACTAGGAAGCTCTGTCATTTTAGATAGATTGTTTAACCTTAATGTAAATTGCTTTCCTTGTGTGTAAAATGGGGAAAATTGTAGTATTTACCTCATAATATTATTGTGAAAATTAAATGAAATAATAGATGTTTTAATTTGTATCCCCCTAATGACTAATGACATTGAGCATCTTTTCATATGATTATTGGCCATCTACATATCCTCTTTGGTAAAGTATCTGTTCGAATCTTTTGCCCATTTTTAAATTTAACTATTTCCTTATGGTTGAGTTTTTCAATATGACTTTTTATTTTCATATAATTTAAGGCTCACAAGAAATTGGAAAAATAGTATGGAGAATTCCCACATGCCCTTCACCTAACTTTCCCCAGTGATAATATCTTTCAAAATCATAATACATTGTGAAAACAAGGAAATTAACATTATAATACCATTAAATCAGGGACAGACCTAGATTTTTACATGCACTTTTTCATGTATTGTTCTATGAAATTTTATTAAATGTGTAGATTCAAGTATATATCATGAAAATCAGGATACAGAACTGTTCTATTACTACAAATAAACTCTCTTTTGTTACCCCTTAATGGTCACACTCTTCTCTCAACCCTAACCCCCAGTAACCACTGGTCTACTCTTTATCACCATAATTTTTTTTTCACTTTTAGGAAATTACATAAATAGAATTATACAGTAACCTTTTGGGATTGGCTTTTTTCACTTAGCATAATGCCCTTGGAGATCCATTACATGAGAGTTCTTTATATATTGTGGATACAGGTCCTTTGTGGAATGCATGATTTGCAAATTTTTTTCCAGTCTGTATGTAGTTTGTCTTGTCATTCTCTTAAAAGTGTCTTTCTCATGGCAAAAGTTTTTAATTGTGATGAAGTCCTAAAATTATCATTTTTTCTGTTGTGGAGTATGTTTTTGCTGTCATATAAAAGAACCCTGCCTAACCCCAGGTCAAAAAAAGTTCTCCTGTTTTCTTTCAAAAATTGTATAGTTTTACATTTTATATTTGAATTAATATCTGCGAAAGATGTAGTTTTAGGGAGGTTTATTATTTTTCCATGAATAATTTTTCTAGCACATTGTTGAATGACTATCTTTGCTTTGTTGAATTGCCTTTAAACCTTTATCAAATGCATTTGTTCATATTGGGATGTGGGTCTGTTTCTGGACTCACAGTTTTATTCTGGAGATCTGTATGTCTATCACTTTAACAATACCACAGTGTCTACTCTCTGGAGTACTAAAGCTTTACAGTAAGACTTAAAATTGGGCATTAGGATTCCTCCAATTTTATTTTTCTTTTTCAAAATATTTTGGTTATTCTGGGTCTTTTGGATTTCCATAGGAGTTTTCCTTCCATGAGTTTAATTTTTATTCTTTTTTAAATATATATATATATATATATTTCAACATCTCATGGGGGTACAAATGTTTAGGTTACATATATTGCCTTTGCCCCACTTGAGTCAGAGATTCAAGCATGTCCATCCCCCAGATGGTACACGCCAGACCCATTGGGTGTGAATATGCCAATCCCTTCCTCCCCTTCCACCTGCCTGACACCCGATGAATTTTACTACCATATGTACACTTACGTGTTGATCAGTTAATACCAATTTGATGGTGAGTACAAGTGGTGCCTGTTTTTCCATCCCTGTGTTACATCACTTCACAGGATGGTCTCCAGCTCTATCCAGGATAGTACAAGAGGGGCTAGATCACCATTGTTTTTTGTGGCTGAGTAGTACTCCGTGGTGTACATATACCACATTTTATTAACCCACTCATGTATTGATGGTCACTTGGGTTGTTTCCACATCTTTGCAATTGTGAATTGTGCTGCTATAAACATTCTAGTGCAGATGTCTTTTTTATAGAATGTCTTTTTTTTTCCTTTGGGTGGTTGCCTAGTAATGGGATTGCTGGATCAAATGGCAATTCTACTTTTAGCTCTTTGAGGTATCTCCATATTACTTTCCATAGAGGTTGTACTAGTTTGCCCAAAACAACAAATGTTGGCATGGATGTGGAGAGATAGGAACACTCATACACTGCTGGTGGGACTCCATAGGACTTTTAAGATTAGTTTGTCTGTATGTACAAAAATAACTTGTAGGGATTTTTTTTTCCTGAGGCAGAGTCTCACTCTGTTGCTCTGGCTAGAGTGCAGTGGCATCATCATTGCTCACTGCAATCTCAAACTCCTGGCTCAAGTGATCCTCCTGCCTCAGCCACCTGAGTAGCTGGGACTACAGGCATGTGCCACCACACCAGGCTAATTTTTTTATTTTTTGTTGAGATGGGGTCTCACTCTTGCACAGCCTAGTCTTGGACCCCTGACCTCAAGCAATCTTCCCACCTCAGCCTCCCAAAGTGCTAGGATTGCGGGAAGGAGCCACCACACCCGGCCACTTGTAGAAATTTTGATAGGAATTGTATTAAATCTGTAGATCAATTTGGGCAGAATTGACATCTTTATTATCTTAAATCTATATGCATTTTGAAGCTCTGTTGTCAGGTGCATACCCATTTAGGATTGTTATGTCTTCTAGGTAGATTGACCCTGTTACCATTATATAATGCCCCTCTCTAATCCTGATAGTTCTTTTTGCTCTGTAGTCTACTTGGTGTGATTTTAATATAGCTACTCTAACTTTCTTTTGATTAGTGTTTGCATGATATATTATTTTCTTTCTCTCTGTTTTTGATTTCCACATATTTGTGGATTTCTAATTTTTCCTTCTGTTTCTGATTTCTAATTTCATTCCGCCATGATAAGAGAATATTCTATGTATCATTTCAGTCCTTTTAAATTCACTTAAAATTGTTTTATGGCCTAACTTTTGCTCTGTCTTGGAGAATGTTTGATGTTCACTCGAGAAGAATGTGCATTCTGCTCTTATTGGAAAAAAATGTTCTATGGATGTTTGCTAGGTGTAGTTGGCTTATGGAGTTGTTCAAGTTTTCTGTTACCTTGCTGATCTTCTGTCTAGGTGTATTATACATTACTGGAAGTGGGGTATTAAAATCTCCAACTATTAATATTATTGTTAAATTGTCTATCTCTTCAATTCTGTTAATTTTTGCTTCGTGCATTTTGGAGCTATCTTGTCAAATTCATATAGGTTTATAACTGTTCTATCTTCCTGATAGAATAACACTTTTACTATTATAAAATGTGTTTTGTTTCTACTAACATTTTTGTCTGATATTAGTATGGCCACTCTAGTTTTCTTTTGGTTACTCTTTTCATAATATATCTATACTTTTTGCCACTCTGTTACTTTCAACCTAGTTGTGTCTTTGAATCTAAAGTGTATCTCTTATAGACAACATATAGTTGGATCCTACTTTTATATCCAATCTCTGCTTTTTAATTGGGAGGCATTTTTGTTATTGTTCCTCTATACCATTTAATTCAGTTATATTTACTTATTTATATTTTTAATAGACAAATAATTGTATGTATTTATGGAATATAGCATGATGGTTTGATATATGTATACATTGTGGAATGATTAAATGAAGCCACTTAACATATTCATCACCTCATCCACTTATTTTTTTGTGGTGGGAACATTGAAAATCTATTCTTATAGCAATTTCAAAAAGTATAATACTTAATTATTCACTATGGTAACCATGCTGTGCAATAGATCACAAAAACTTATTTCTCCTATCTAACTGAATCTTTATATTCTTTCACCAACATCTCCTCTTTCTCCATCTCCCCACCCCAGGCTCTGGTGACTATTATTCTACTCTCTGCTTCTATGAGTTCAACTTTTTTAGATTCCACATATAAGTGAGATTAATTGGAAAGTTTAATGAATTCACATTTAATGTAATTACTAATAACATAGGATTTACATCTGCCATTTTCCTATTTATTTTCTTTATGTCTTATGTCTTTTCTTGTTCCACTATTCCTGTGTTCTTTTGTTTTAAATAGATAGTTCCTACTTTGTTATTTTAGTTATTTTGTCATTTTATTTACTGTGTATTTTTGAGTTATTTTCCTGGTGCTTGCCCTCAGCATTACAATGAAGTTCTTAATTTATGGCAATCTAGTTCAGATTAATACCAAGTTAATTTAAATAAATATAAAAACTTTGGTTCTATGCAGCTCTGTTGTCCCTCTCCTTTATTCTGTTGCTGTCACAAATTACATCTTCATACATTGTGTGCCCACAAACACAGAGTTATAAGTTTTGCTCTCTATAATTGTCTTTAAAATCAGGTAGTAGACAAAAGGAAGGATAAGCCAAAAATACATTTATATTGTCTTTTATATTTACCTATGTAATGACCTTTAACTGTGTTCTTTATTTCTTCATGTGGATTGGAGTCACTGTATACTGTCCTTTTATTTCATTGTAAATGACTTCCTTTAGCATTTCTTGTAGTATAGGTCTGCTAGTGACACATTCTCTCAGTTTGTGTTTATCTGGGAATATCTTAATTTCTCCTTCATTTTTTTATTCAGATGAAATTCACATACCATAAAATTAACTATTTTAATGTCAACAATTCATTGACATTTAGTACATTTGCAGTGTTGTTCAACCACCACCTCTCTCTACTTCTAAAACATTTTCATCACCCCAAAAGGAAACCCTGTACACATTAAACAGACCAAATTTCTTTTTCATTTGAAAGATAGTTTTGATGGATATATAATCCAGGGTTGACAGTTTTTTTTTTCCAGTACTTTGAATGTGTTAATCCACTGTCTTCTGGCCTCCATGGTTTCTAATAAGAAATAAACTGTTAATATTACTGAGGATCTCCTGAAAATGAGTCAGTTGTTTTTTGCTGCTTTCAAGTTTTTTTCTTTGTCTTTCAAAGATTGATTATGATGTATTTAGGTGTGGACATCTTTGAGTTTTTCCTAAAAGTTTGTTGAGCTTCTTGGATGTATAGATTGATGTTTTCTGATTTTTTATCTAATTTAGGAAGATTTTGGCCATTATTTCTTCAAATATTCTTTCTGCCCCTTTCTCTCCCTCCTTTTAATATACTCATTATGTTTGTGTTGGTATACTTGGTGGTGTCCTACAGGTCTCTAAGACTCTGTTCATTTTTTTTTTCTTTCTGTTCCCTAACCAAATAATCTCAATTGATTTATCTTCAAGTTTACTGATTCTTTCTTATTCCTTCTTCTGCTTGATTAAATCTGCTTTTGAGGTCCTCTAATGAAGTTTTCATTTCATTTGTTTTACAACTCCAGAATTTCTATTTAGTTTTTTTAAAAAAATAATTTCTTTCACTTTCTTTACATTCTCTACATGGTGAAAATCATTCTCAAACTTACCTTTAGTTCTTTAGACTGGTTTCCTTTAGTTCTTCGAACATATTTAAGATGACTGATTTAAAGTCTTTTGTCCAATAAGTCTAATGCCTGTGTATCCTCAGGAATAGTTCCTATTGATTACTTTTATTTTCCTTCTGTATGAGGAACTTCCTTTCGAGTAGTTCAGTGGCTATGAATTCTCTTAGTTTTTAATCATCTGAGAATGTTTTTTAAAATTTCATCTTCATTTCTGAAAGATATTTGCAATGGATACAGAATCCTGGGTTAACAGTTCTTTTCTTTCAGCACTTTAATAATGTGCCTCTTCTTTCTTGCCTCCATGATTTCTTATGAAAATATCAGTCATTCAAATTGTTATTCCTCCCATAAGTTATATGTCATTTTTTCTAGCCACTTTTAAATTTTTTCTTTTTCTTTAGTCTTCAACTGTATCTGGATGTGGATTTTTCAGGGGTTATCCAATATGAAGTTTGCTAAGCTTCTTGACTCTGTAGACTTATGTATTTTCCCACGTTTGGAAAATTTTCAGCCTGTTTCTTCAAATGCGTTTTCTACACCATGCTCTTCCTCCTCTTTTTCTGGAACTCTAATAACATGAATATTAGACTTTTTGTTATTATCCCTCAGATCCCTAAGGCTCTGTTTATTTTATTTTTCAATCCTTTTATTTCTGTCTTATTCAGATTATAGAATTTCTATTGCTTTATCTTTGACTGACTTCTCTGTCATCTCCATCTACTAGTGAATCAATGTAGTGAGTTTTTAATTTTCGTTATTGTGTTATTCAGTCTTAAAATTTCCATTTGGTCCTTATTTATATCTTCTATTTCTTTGCTAAGACATTCTGTCTCTCCATTATTTCAAGAGTGTTTGTCCTTATTTGCTGGAGCATTTTTATAATAGCTGCTACAACATCTTTGATAACTCCATCTGTTTGTTATCTCACTATTGGCAACTATTGACTGTATTTGCCCATGTGAGTTGAGTTTTTTGTAGTTCTTTTTATGCCAAGTATTTTAGATTGTATCTTAGACATTTTGTACATTATGTTATAAGGCTCTAGGTCTTGTTTATAGTCTATGGTAATTAGGTTAATTTTAGATTTTAAACATGTGAACATTTGGCATTATGATATAGTAGTTTCTCCTTATCCATAGGGAATACATTCCAAGACCCTCAGGGGATGCTTGAAACCCCAGATAGTACTGAACCCTATATATACTATGTTTTTCCTGTGATAAATTTTAATTTATAAGTTAGACACAGTAAGAGACTAACAACAATAACTAATAATAAGATAGAACAATTATAACAATGTGCTGTTCACAATTTCACAGATAAGATTTGTTCTTATTGTAGATCTTAGCAACCTCAATATATGATTTTTTTCTTTACTTACTAAATTGAGAACATTCACCTTTTCACTTAAAGAAGCACTATATGGCTTCCTGTTGGCATATCTGAATTGTCAGCATCACTACTCTTGCACTTTGGGGCCATTATTAAGTGAAATGAGGGTTACTTAAACACAAGTATTGTCATATTGTGACAGTTGATCTAATAACTGAGATGGCTACTAAGTAATGGGCAAGTAGCATATACAGTGTGGATATGCTGGACAAAGGGGAGATTCACCTCCTGGGTGGAATGGAGCGAGATAACATGAGATTTCATCACACTACTCAGAATGGTACACAGTATAAAACTTATGAATTGTTTATTTCTTGAATTCTCCATTTAATATTTTCAGACTGAGCCTGACTGCAGGTAACTGAAACAGTGGAAGGAGAACTAAGGCTCAGAGAGGTTGCTCACCCAGTACGTGGTAGAACCAGGCTGCCATCTCAAGTGTTCTGACTCTAATATGTATCTTGATAGCCATGGGATACCTCTATCAAGTACATATCTGAGACAAAAGAAAATAAATGTTTCAACAGAGAGATAAGACAACTATACATTCAACTAGAATTTGAACAGAACTATCCAAGTACTAATATTCCCAAATGGTAAATACAAATGACTACATAAAGATTGTGACGTTGTTGCTCTTTACTTATATGGGCCACTTAAAAATGTGCCAGCATTATACAGAAATTCAAAATATTAGTAATTGGCTATAGTATTTACCAACATTCTTTTTCCTTCTGATAGAATCAAAGACTTATTAGTCAGTGAAGTACACATGTTTGTAGCTGGTAACCTTTCGTGTACATTTTTATTTCCAAAATTTGAGGTCACCTTTGATCATTATCTCACCTTAATTTTTTAATTACTATATGTTCAAAAGGTCATTTTGTTGAAAATGTTGCTATACAGGTGTGAGACTAGAAGATCACTTTGCATATACTTGAAAACTTTCATCCTTTGGACTTTAAGCACAGTACCTTTTGCAAGACTTTAAGAAATGTGTTGAGCTCTTACTATGTGATGGCCATTAGACTAAGTTTCTGGCATACGTTTTCTCAGTCATACCTTTGAACACAATCAGTTTGAGACTCTAGTGCCAGAGTGCCTAATCATATTCTTGTACTGCCTCCTAACTACCAGCAAGTTGCTCCTCTGTCTTTTTTGCTCAGCACTTTGCTGGTTGCCCAGTACCTTCAAGAGCCAGACAGACATCATTACCCTCTTTGCTGCTAGCTGAAGACAACTAGCATATTCTTTATGTGAGAGTATCATGTTCAAACTACGTGCCCTAATAATTTATTTTCTGTGAACTTCTTCCCATTTGCTCTACCCAAACACATGACCCTTCTGCCTGCTCTCACTTCTGGTATTTGTATATTTCTTTATCTCAGTCTTACCTCTTTGGTTTCCTGACCTCTTAAGTATGCTAACACTTACTATTCGTATGGTCTTACGAAACCTCCCAGTCCCGTAACCCATCTGGTAACTCCAGTTTTACTGCCACTCAAAGTCCCAGCATGACATTTTATTGAAAACAAAGAATCTCCTTTCTGATTGCTTCACATCAGGTTGAACTGCTTGCTTTTGTTGCCCCCAGCTAACCTGCATCATCTGATATTATGATCTGTAAATATTGCACTAATTTGTAAGAAAAAATGCATTAGTAGTACTACTAGAAAATCAAGTCAAAATTGACTGTATAAGATATATGTCTTTTCCTGCCCTTTGCATTCTTGTCATACCTTCCATTCTTGTTCTTAGGGTTCTCTTCACTTAGATATATTATCATGGTGACAGTGGTAACAAACATGGCTTGAAGAAGTGATGTTTCCATGTTTGATTTCTAAGCATTTCCTAACTGGGCCTCTAAGTTGTCATTGGGTGCTCACGTTGTAGATGGGGTTATACAATTCTGTTATGATTAGCTATGTGGCCCAAACTTGATTTTTTGGTGACCAGAGAAACAATGAAGACAATAGGTCAGGCTTAGGTTGGACTGGAAAGACTGTAGTATGATGAGAGTAGTGATAATAGTATACTTTGGAACTGTATAGATTATGGTTTGAGTCTAGCCTCCACAAATAGCTGTGTATGAGCTTGAGCAAGTTTACTTAAACTCACTGAACATCAGTTTCTTCATCTTTAAAATGAAGATAACAACCTAACAGGGTTGTTGTGAGGATCAAATGAGATATTGTTTATAGCACACTTGTCACTGTGCCTGGCACTGATATACAAAGAGGTTAAGTAACTTGCCCCAGATCACACTGCCAGTAAGTGGCAGATTATAGTCTGGAACCCAAGTCTGCTTGATTCCAAAGACCCTTGCTCTTTCTACTCTGTTTTATTTTGTTTTACCATTAATAGGGCATTTGAGCTGTTATTACTTGTAAATACAGATGCTCAGGACTGGAAGGAACTCAAATGTTATCTATTATGCCATTGATCAGATATTTGAATTTCCTTCATAATGTGTTTCACAAAGCCCTACCAAGATTTCATTATGTTTTTCTTGAACACCTCAGTTTGTTTATAATTTACCTAGTCTACATTGAGTTTGTACTCTATGGCAAAAAAATCCCTGCTATCATTTGAAGTGTCTAACCATGTTTGTGTTATGTTGGAGAGGATGTTTCTCTTGAACACCTCAGTTTGTCTATAATTTACCTAATCTATGTTGAGATTATATTCTATGGCAAAAAAATCCCTGCTGTCATTTGAAGTGTCTAACTGTGTTTGTGTTATGTTGGGGAGGACTCCAGGGGAAGGGAAGGGGCTATCATAAAGGTATGCAAGCAGCATGAGGGCATAGTTTAATAAGGAGAAGCCCCTGACTCCTTAAATGTTGGTAGCAGACTAAAACAAATCCAGCAATAGAGAAAATCACCCAAGAGTCTCCAGTCCAGGATTCCTCTGAACTGATTTTATCCTAACTTGCCATGTTATGATAATTATAGTGATGGTTAGGGGTTCTAGCACACCAGTTTTAGAAAGAACTGCTTTGACCTGAGCCCAGCTTCCTTTTTGCTGAAATAGGGAATGTTCTCAAGTTCTCATGGGTATTGGGCAGCCATTTATTGCCATAGTGGAGATAGCTATAACTTTACAACTTTCCTATAGTTTATGTGGGCTACCACTCTATCGGGCTTGTTAAGCTGTTTGGATAATTTTCTTTTTAGCTTCCTATAACACATATTCTATTCTAGGGGGCAACCAGTCTATTTCACTCTTCATTACCTATTGTTCAATACCAGCACCTCGGAATTCAGGGTGTTTGGTGCTGGCGTCCTGGTTTAAATTCTCATCTTTTGGATTACACAGCTGAATCAGTGCTCTGACTTCCAGTAGTTAGCGTAGCTCTGGAAACATCCAGCTATTTTTAGACCAACGTGTGAGGATGGGTGTTCCTCCATTTTCAGTTCATTTCAATTCCTTATCTCAGGGAGGATGGTATGCAGTCTTGTTGGACATTGTAATTTTAAACCACTTGGAATAATATTCTCCTTTGCTTTAATGTTATACATCCCTGTGCATGTTCTTCAGTAATTGAAAGGGATATCGGGCAAATTTGATCTGTCTAGCTCTGACTTATGCTGTCCTTATCTTGGCCTTTGTGTCATTAAGAAAAAAATTGGTATTGATTCTGGACCATACCACTACATTGTGCTGCAATTTTTCTTCCTTGCTAGTGGAATATAAATCGATAAAAGGCAGCTGCTTTAGACGAGGGCCAGATATGGTGCTGTCATTTATATATTGTAAATCCAATGATGGCTGATCAAATCAGTGCCTCTCCTGTTCCAAACTTGACATGATTGAATTGTCAATAAAAAAGATTTTACAGTAAAAGAAGGAGAGCTGACAGTGTAAATGTCTGAAAACCCAATGAAGCTCAATATAAAATAAAACAATGAGCTAGGATATCATTTTATAATTTCCAATGGGAAAAATATTTAGTGAATCATGGCTGAAATTGGGAATGATCACAGGAGGCGGGAAGCAGGAATGAAAAGCCAGCTAACTTGCATTATAATTTTTGAGAAATCTGAAATGCAAATTTGTAAATGCAAATTTAGGAATTATGCATCGTAGTCACTGAGTTGTTTATTTACCGAAATGGTTCAAATACTCTCCACCTCTTTGCTCCTCCATGCACATATTTTCCAGTGATAATACTCAGTTGCTGGGGAAAAAAATAAGCATATTCTTCCGCAGGTTTCCTGCTGACTTCTAATAAGTGACTCGGGAGCAGATTTCATAGAATTTGCCCCTGCATTCTTAAAGTCAACCAGTAGAGCTCTAGTGTCATTTAATAGATTCCCTAGAAGTAGTTAGATTTGTGTATTGAAAGGAAATACAATAAATAAGAAGCAGCAGAACTTTCTCAGAGAGATTCATCTCTCTTGGCATGTGGCCCACCAACCTTAGGAAACTGAAAAAACTGTACTCCTTGAAACTTGAAGAAATCCTGCCAATTTTTCAAGAGAACTGATTCATCTGTTTGCAAACATAAAAGCATGGCACTTATTTGTATGTTGAGAAGCGTAAGAAGTTCCATAGGGAGAGACCAGGCTGGGAACTGAAAAGAGAATATTGTTTTATTTAAAAGCTGCCAGAGTCTCCTTTGCATGAAGTTCTTGCCTCAGTAGTTGTTCTCAATGCCTGGGACCTGATTAGGGGAGAATCAGCTTCTGAGAGATGTTTGGCTTCTGAGTTTTCAGCTTGAAAACTATATTCTGAGCTTGTTGGAACATCTTTTTGGTGACATCTTTAAATTCAAATCAAATTCAACATTATTCTCCTCCTCTTTGTTGAGGCATTACACTACTAACCATCCTCTCTCTCCTTCTATGATATGCTCTTCTCCCACGGAGCATCGCTAATATTGCTCTTTTTTTAAGCTTCTCAAAACCACTTCAATGGCTTGTACTTTGTCTCATTTGACCAACTTCTTTAATCTCTTGTCCTGACAGTGGAATTCTTATAAAGTTCAATCAATTGCTCCCAAATTATTATCATAGCTACCATTTACTAAGAGCTTTTTACAAGGCAGGGACCATGATGTTCAAATTACATGTATTATTTCATTTAATTCTCACAAAAATCTCTATAAAAAATCAAGCAAATGAGCCAGTAGAGAGGAGAAAAAGATGGCCAAGAATATTCTAGATTCTTGATTAACACCCAGTTTTACTGGACAGGGAAAAGAGTAGGAGCCAACAAAACAAATAGAAAAGTAGTGATCAGAAAAGAAGGAGGAAAACCAGGAAGAGCAGGACTGTGAAAGCCAAGAGAAGTTCATGTGACACCCACTGTTAATAAGACTCTACAATCTGTATATCTCCATCCTCAATTTACTGCTCATGCTCTGTACTAAAGGTTCTGTAGGTGGGTTTGGGGCAGTCACTGGCCCTCTGAAATGTGATGCAAAATTTCATGTATGTACGTGTCTACATTTTATGGGATTTTAGTTCACAGATTTCATTAAGGACCCATAAACAAAACAAAGGTATATTTCAGGCTCATACATACTGTTTACCATTGGACAATTCCCATTGTACCCTCAAAGTCAACATGTCTGAAACTTAATTTAACATCTCCTTTTATACCCCTTCCCTGCAAACTGGTTTCTCTTCTCACCTCCCTCCACCTTTTGCCAGTATTATTACTCCTCTCCAAGCCATCCTTTGCTCTGACCCACATTTCTAGCACATCCCCATTGCCTCTAGGATTTATCCCTCCTCTATTCTTATTTTCACCACCTTCTCTTGGGACCTTTCCTCCTACTGTCTGGATTGATGTTGCCATTAGCCAGTATCCTTGCTTCCTACCCTCTCTGTTTTACAGTGATGCCAGATTTATTTTTCTAATTGCCTTCATCACATAGAGCATGGTATTTAAGAACATAGTATTTATAGGCAGTGGAATCAGACATATCTGGGTTCTAATTTTGATTTCTCTTTTTTATTTGCTGTGTAAAACTAGTTAAGTTGCTTAATACTTCTGATCCTCATTTTCCCCATTTGAAAATAAGGGTAATGATAGTACTACTTCGTAGGCTTGTTATGAAGATTAAATGAGATAATCCACAAAAGAAGCTTAGCACAGTACTGGCACATTGTAAGCTTTCAGGAGGGAGCTATTATTTCCTGCTTGAGAGCCTAAAATGTCTCCCTAATGCTTACCTCACAGAGCATAAAATCCTCTGTGTGAATTTTCAGGCCTGCCAGAAACCGGCCCCTGCTGTTACCTCTCCAATCTTACCTCATTCCCAGCGTGGAGTGTACATCAAGTCTCTCTGTTCTAAATGTCCTCTCACAATGCATACCTCTCTCTCACCTCTGAATTTTTGCTCATGAAAGTACCTCACCCTGAAATGTCTGACCCCTTTCATTCAGTCTTCCTTCAAGCCCTGCCAGCTTCTGGACTTGCCCTGTCAGCTGCCGCCCCCATGGATCTCGCCATTTTCCCATTTTTTTTGTACTTATTGTCTATACTGCCCAACGAGTTCCTTATACACTATTCTGCATGGCTTGTGCTCTACTTATGGGTTTATGGTATTACAAAATATGAGGCTGTCTTGTTCACTGCTCATTTCATATTTTTATTATTTTTTCTATTCAATCAAAATATCTTGTAGACAGGGATCAGGACTTCCTTTTACTCTCTTTTTCATGACTTTTAATAGTTTCTAGTTGCCATGTAATTACATGGCATATTTATTGGTTTATTTAGTTGATGTATCAAACTATAATATGAAAATTTGGAAGCAGAAGATGTGTTATTAAAAACCTGCTGCCATAAGTTAATTTCTGTGGACTCAATATTTGGAAACTTTGAATCTACTGCCAAGCTGGGTGGCTTGGGGAAAGCCATCTCCCTTCTCTGGGCGCCTCATGATCTATATTCCTAGAAATATTTTGTTAAACAAGAGCAACAGGCTAGGTGAACTCTCTAAGTCCCTTCCAACACAGACCTCCTAGGGCCCTGGAACTCTGATAAAACTAAGAATCTGCTCTAAAGACCTTACAGAACTTTGCTATCTGCCCTGGCTTGCTTGGGTTTTGACAGATTATAACATTGCATACAAGGCTTACGTGCTGTCCTTAATTGAAACTGTTTGTCTCTCCTAGTTAGCAGACAAGCCTCAGTTTTAGGAAACCACATCAGCAGATTTCATTCCAGGGTGGGGAACTATTTCTGACAAGGAGCCCCACAAAGTATGTGTGCTTCAGAGAAAAGGGAAAACTGAGTAAACAAATACTCCCTTTGCTGAAGGAGGATGTGGGTTGAAAATCATATTATAGAGGAGGTATCCTGGAGTGTCCTGGGTAACCAGCCAAAAATTTGATCTGGTTTCTCTTAGCATGGGGTAACTCACCACGCCAACTGACATATTTCTCCAGTGACCTCTACATCCGAAAATGTCCCCTGAAAGCACAGCTGTCTGTTCTCCATGCTCCAAGCCTCTCTATTTGCCCTAACAGCCTGCAAGATGCCATTCTGCAGATGTTTCTTTGGCATTCCTTGACACAAGAGCATATTAGGCTCCTTTACATTTCTGACATTTGTACGATTGAATCCCCACCTGGAGCTCTAGAGTTACTTTTATATGGTGCAGGACATCCGTGCTTAAGCAGCTTAGGCCCTGTGGAGTGGCATCTTAATGCTGTTCATCCACCATTTCCACCAAGTGCCCAAATCTGGGTTGACATTAAGTTGCAATTTGCTTTCTCAGGATATTCTAGTGAGCAGAGTAGAAAGAAGAAACAATGGCATGTCCTACAGAATTTTAACTAACCAGAGGGCTGTCTGCTGATGGGTGCTCCGTGCACTGCTAGCTCCAAACCTTCACTAATTACGCAAACTCATCAGGAACGTTACCTAGTGTTCTTCCATTTAATGGGTGGTTGTACACCACACTTCTTTCATTCTGCATCAGAATTATTGACATGATATTGACATTCACAGCCAGGCTGGTTTTCTAATGCTGGCCAGAGAATCAAAGTTTTCTTATTTCCCGACTTTACCTATCCTTTCAGAAAACCTGAGCATGTCATTAATACTTAATGCTACATATAGTGTTTCCACCGATAATACTTTCCCCATAGGTTAGTCCTCAGAGTATATAGGACAGGGTAATTAGATCTATTGATCTTTGCTACAGCCTGTGTTAGTGGAATGGTGATCAACTTTATAAGTAAGATGTGGATATTCATTTTAGCTAAGGAGCTACAACAACTCTTGTTTCTTGAAGATTCTTTGCCCTAACAGAGGCATTGCTAAGCAGCTACCAGAAGATCCTAAAGAGCTGAAAGCTGTCTTTTATAGGCCTGGTACTAGAGGGCAGGAGGAGTAGGCCCTGGCTGTGCCAAGAATGGGAAAACCTTAAAATTAAATAGATTTGGCCCATGGGGTAAGTTTTGTAAAAACTGTGTTATGGGCTCCTATCACTGCCATTTAAGTTGACAAATGAATTCTCTAAAAGAGAGTTTCTCAGGTAAAATGTTCAGCATAGTACCCTTCTCAGGAGACTTTTCCTTCACTTCACTGAGCCTCAGATTGGAGAAGATAATAGCTTAGCTTGAGCCAGAGATAAGTCTTAAGCAGGTGGCTTTGACAATTGTATTGGAACCTTGAGAGTCTGGGCACTGGGTGAGATTGTTTTCTGGATTGTCTGATGTGGAGTTCCTAGAGTCAAGGAGTGTGAGCTTGCTGAGCCAGAGACAGGCTCACAGGGAGCCAGGCCACCTTGTGTTTACTGTATTTAGTAGCCATCTTAAGCTCTTTTCTCTTACAACACAGAGGGCTAGTTGTAAGAAAATGGAGGTGTACGTATTCAGAGGCAGTAGATTAGGATATTTGCCTGGTGGGAATGGAGTGGATAGAGGGTTTGGAGATTAACCTGCTGGGCAGACACACAGCCAAGGAAGCCAGAGTCCAGTTACAAGAGAAATGGTCTACTGAAGAAATCCAAGTCAGATCCCAGGCAGCAAGATCAATTCAAAGTCAAGCCAGGAAGGTATGGAGTAAGATCTCATTTTATCTCCTCATTTGTCCCCCTTCCCAATTTCCCCTAGGGCTTGTGGAAATCATGACCACTACTTTCCAAACACATCTGTATATCTGTATACATAGCCTGAGTCAACTACAGAGAGATTCAAGCTCACTGGAGTTTAAATATTAACAGCATTTAGTTTCTCAGATGGCTTTGGAATAAAAAAAGTAGATCCTTCTGGCTGCAATGATAAATAGTTTTGAGACTAGACCTATCTGTTGGGTACCTTTTCACCAGAGTATCTAGATAATTTATATGATAAAGTCCATCAGACCTATTTATATCTGTCCCTAGCTCAAAAAATTAATATACTTAGATTCTAATAAAGGCTCAATAAGATTTTATCCAAATAATATGAATGTTTATTGAAGTTTTAAAGTATTTCATTAGTTTAAATATGGCTTTGGCTCTTCACAATAGCTTGCTTTAGACTTTTTTAATCTAAGAAATGGAGGACTGGGATCTTTCATTGCTATTTTCAACAAAATCTCTTTTTCTTATTTGGTTTTTAACTAATACTTTTGTGTAACTAGGGCTAGATACTTGTCTAAGGATTTCTTTTAAACAGCCTCAAAATTAAAGAAGTTATTTAAGCTTGAAATTCTCAAGACAAGTTTAAGCTAGCACCCTAAACTCTGTGATTAGACTTGTGAGAATTGTTTCTGGAGATCTGAGGGCAGATTTCAGCCTATATGAGCAGCTTTGTTGATTACGTGACTTTAAAATGGCTAGTTTTCAGAATTAGACCTTTTTCTCTCAGTTTAACTCATGTGACTTGATCCACACTTTATGCAAATGATATTTGATGACAAAAGGGAGTGAGTCACAGTTAAGTAGCAACATCAGTGCCCATTAAGCAGAATATAAATAACTGTCTCTAGATATGCAATAGAGATTTAAAATGGTCCCTTGGGAGCTGAATTACATAGGAGAGTTTCCTGTGTAATTATTCTGAAACAAACAGAAAATGAGCAAAACAAAAATGCCCCCACTAATTTCAGTTATGAGAGTCCTTATGTCTCTTTAGCAAAACAGTTGAATCTCAACTTTGTATTCCCCTTAATCAACTTTGTTTCTTTCTATCTCAGTGGTTCTACAGTTCATTTGTTTGTTAGTTGGTTCCTTCCTTTCTCCCACTCTCTCTCCTTTCCTTCTATTCTCCCTTTTCCCCTTTTTTCCTTCCTTAAGGAATGAAGCTCTGTGATTTTAAGTATGTTAGCTAGAGAGATGTAATTAGCTAGAGCTGTGTACCAAAGTACAAAGCTTACGTTTTTAAATGACTCACAGATAGAGTGATGATATAAATATCATCCAAATAAGGGCACTTTTGAGAGTGAAAGGAAGTGCTAAAAATAATTAACAGGTTAGTTGCTCTACAAGGTATACGCTAGGATGGTAGCTGGTTAATCAGGATGTATGGTCAACCTATTCACACAGATGACTAGGATGCTAAGTCATCCTAGTGGAAGAGGTTTCAGAAAGCATCTCGTCTATCCCTTTTTAGAAGAGGAAACTGAGACTGAACCAGCAGTGACCTGTTCTGATCAAGGTCTTCTAACTTCCAGCCAGGCGTCTTTCAACTACCCCTGCATACCTCACTATTCTAGCAAGATGGAAGGACATAGAGACGCCTTATTCTCATGGTTTTTTTTTTTCTGTCCAATGAATAGCTTTTAGACATGCAATTTTTCAAATATGAGAATCTCTGACCCCTCCTCCCTCCAAATCAGTGCTTCACAACTAAGCAGGTACACTGATACTGGTTGAACTTCCACTACAAACTTATTTGTGGTCTTTCCCCCACTTTTCTGTAGGGTAAGAAGGATGATAAATTCACAAAACCCAAGCCAACTGGATATTATAGAAACACTCAGATAATTTAAATCCAAAAATATTTTTATTTTTAAATTGGAAGCAAGTGACTCCTTAATTGATTTTGAGGCACACTTTTCAGACTAGCCTGCTTGAGTGATCATCTGCTAACCAACAAGGTAAAACAGTGGAATACATTTTCTCCTGAGTTAATGAACTTGAGCTTATGCTCCTGGGTGAGAGGTGAGAATGAGTGAAACTCTCAGCTGTGGCTGACTTATGGTTTGAAACTGAACAGAATGTAGCTGAAATAAAATGGGCCAGAAACTGGGATTAACTTTATAAATGTTATAAAGTATAATATCTCCTCTTGCTGTTATCCTGTGTATATTCTTTCATCCCTGTTAACATACTAGATTCGTTTGCCTTGGTGATAGACAGGCAACACAATGATTCCCTCATTAATGAAGAACATGGGCTCTGACAAGACACTTAGTTGTTAGAAAGTTCATTACCAGTAGTAGAGATGACAGAGAAAACATACGGATGAGTTTTAGGACATAGAAAAACAAGAACTTACAGAATAAAAATATTGTCAGATCCTAATGGAAATATGGATATGACTGATAGATACAAGGACCTTAATGTTGAGATCAGTATCTCACTCCCGTTTTTTGTATAGGTCAATAATCATTTGTTGACTGAATAGCATTGCTGGATGCCACCATTGATTCTCCAAGGCAATGTGAATTTTTCCTTTCATTCGTCTAATGATTCTGAGTAGGAGGATATTGTGTGGCCAGCAGTAACTACATTGGTGTTTGTTTTACTAGGGACTGGACATTTGCATCACAAGGATCAACTGAGGCTAGGAGGCTGAGAAGCTGCAACCTACCACACCTATCCCAGCCTGGAATGGGGGATGGGGCTCTCTAGCTCTTTCTCACTATCCTCCCTTCCTTTCTTCTTCCTATTTGGTGCTTGCTATCTAGTGAATTGATCACCCTGATACTTTTCCCCCTCCCCTCCAAATAAAGCCCTGGACATCTAGGCAAACTAGCCACTTGGCTTCATAAATTGTATAATAAATTTTAACAAATGACTAAAAAGAAACACCAATATAACTACCTTCATTGTAAGTGAACTTCCCAGAAATTTTGCTGATGGTGATATATATAAAATTGTGTAAGTATAGCTGTGGGTTGGTCAATTATTTATTTTCTTGAGTCATTTGTTTCTGCACTCTTCATATTCCTTTTGCACACTCTGTATAGTTGATGTTGTAGTACTTGGCCCTCATTTTGGTTCACTTCCTCTCCTTACTCTTATGTGCATGCAGTTTTTCTCCATCTTCTGTCTCTTCTTCACACCATTGACCTTGTAACAAGGATGTGAATAGGAAAAAGAGAGTAACTTGAAAGATAGGGCTAAAAATTATTCTAATGCATTTGGAACATCTCCCCATCTATATACATGTCCTGTGCTTGTATTAGGGAATACTTAAAACCGAGAACTATCTTTTTACTGTGTATGAAGTTTTGTTTTGCACATTATGCATTTTTGTGTGGGGGGAGAATGTATAGGAATGCAATAGAAACTGTAGGTTGTGGTATTACAAATTTGTAAAGTTAAAACAGTTATTTGGTTGTTTTTAGTTTTATAGTACTTATGTCCTGGGCACTTTAAAGACATTACCTCATTTAATTCTCGCAAAAATCCCACAAAGCTGTGGAATCCTGCTCATAGACTCACAGGTAGTAAGTGGTGGAAGTGGAATTGGAATGCAGATTTGTCTGTCTCCAAAGCCCCTGTCTCTTTCTGTTTTACTATACTGCCTCAAAACAAATAATTTTGAGTTTTCCTACTTCCTTATATTATAGCATATAAAGACCAGGCATATTTCCCCACTGGCATCAGTGTTCTTATATTCAATTTGCTTATATCCCAGTCCGTTGAAGTAGTTTTTCTGTTTACAAAGTATTCTAAGTTTTGATTTGTATTTTGGGATTGGATGCCCCCTCCCCATTTTCTTTACCCAACACATACGGATTTCTTTGAAAAAATCAAACTGTCATCTGAGACTAAGAAGGAAAGGAAAGGCAGAGTATGTTAAATTTCTCCTTGTCTTGAGGGCATGGTTTTCATTAAGCTCTCTGCCTTTCTTGTAGGGAACAACCCTGTGGGCCCAGGCTTGTTTAATGTTTGCCTTTTACGGACATGGTCTCCTCCCTATTCTCAGGGTCCTTTCATGATTGCTTCACAGGAGTGTACCCAAGTCATGGCAATGTCATTGCAGTGCTTCAGCCTTCAGCATTTGGCCAGTAAATTGTTTTTTGTTTTTGTTTTTGTTTTTCCCTGAGACAGAGTCTCACACTATTGCCTGGGCTAGAGTGCTGTGGCATCAGCCTAGCTCACAGCAACCTCAAACTCCTGGGCTCAAGCAATCCTTCTGCCTCAGCCTCCCGAGTAGCTGGGACTACAGGTGTGCGCCACCATTCCCGGCTAATTTTTCTGTTTTTAGTAGAGACGGGGTCTCGCTCTTGCTCAGGCTGGTCTTGAACTCCTGAGCTCAAGTGATGTTCCTGCCTCAGCCTCCCAGAGGATTACAGGAGTGAGCGACCATGCCCAGCTGTGCACTTGGCCAGTATTGTTAACAGAGTTGCTTTCTGTTTGTTCTGATGTTGCTTTGGACCAGCAGAAATGCTTGTGAAGCAAGGAAGCTGGAGATGACATTGCACTAGAACAATGGTTCTTTAACTTGAACTTACTTCAGAATCCTCTGGAGGACTGGTGAAAACATAGATTTCTGGGCCCTCTCCCATACTTTCTGATTCAGTAGGTCTGGGCTGGGGCCTGGTAATTTACATTTTAGCATACTCCCAGGTGATGCTGATGCTGCTGGTCCAGAGACCATAGTTTAAGAATCATAGCAATGGAGAATTAAGGGAAATTAGTTTTACCACTTGATATTATTTATTGGAGATTTTTACATCTCTTGAGCACAGTGCCTAGCCACATAGTAAATGCTCAATACATGGCAGTGATGCTCATTTTGGTGTGTATACAGTGATGCTTATTCACTGTGGCTTTCCCCAGAAAGAATTACCTGTGCCAGAGCACTTAACAGCATTTGCCTGGTTTGGCAAGCTCACCCTCTGGACTCTTATTTCTTCCTTTGTCCTGCTTGTGATTCAGGCAGCTGTGTCAGATTCAAACCGTTTGGTTTCCCCTAGTCTTGGTGAACTGAGAACATGCAGTATGATGCTTTTTTCTAATCATTTATACTTTCCTGAAAATTAACTCCTAGAATTCCTTTAAAATAGGTGATCACAATTTCAACAAATCACCTATTACCTTGTTTTTTGAATCTGTGTAATTTACTGGTGCATAACCTAAAGCGTAGATTATGGTGCTAAAAAGCAAGACCAGGCCTTTCTTCAGGCTTGTGTAGCATGCAGCTTTCTAACTTAACTTGAAGACTGACTTAGAGTAACACAACAAACGAAGAGTGTTCTGCTTTGGTCCCTATTATATTACTTTGACTTTGTCTTCTCTCCAAAGATAGGCCCAAAGACTTCTAACTTAGAGATAAAAGTTTAAGTTTTTTGTTATCTTATCACTTCCAATTAATTCTGACAATAGTCTCTGTGCCTCTTTTCTGTCTTTGTCTTGTTGCAGAAGCAGAGAGGGGAATCACATTGTTCTAGGTCTTTGTAAACAGAGCAATAAAAATGAAAACAAGATAGAAAATCTTCCACATTCTGCTCTTGTTTCCTGTAGCATAGAGCACCATAGGTATTTTATGAAGTAGCACTAAGTGCTAGATATATTTACCCTTCAACTGCATGAAGTCATTTACTTTCCTTAATTACAGGGGATCAGGTTGTGTCTTTGCCACATATAACCAGGTATTAAACATAGTGTACTTTTTCCCCAAGACACACTTCTTAAAATGTTAGGTTGCACCACATAAAATTGCTGATATTTGAATTTTTTAATCAGCAAAAATGTCATTTTGATATGATTCAACCTAATACTTTTTAAAAATAACGTTTTAAAATATAAATATAAAGTGATTCCTTAAGGCACTTGATGATGATGATGATGATAAGAATGATAACTAGCATTTACACAGGGCCTGCTATGTGCCATGTAGTTTATATGTGATTTCTCATTAACTCCTCTCAACAACCTTAAGAGGTAGGCACTATTAATACTATTAGTATTCTTTCGTTACAAAGAAAGAAACTGACTCTCAAAGAGCTTATGGAACTAGCTCAAAGTAATACATGTTAATTTGCAAAGCTGGGATTCCAGCCTAGGTCTGGCTGATTCAAAACTTGGGCTTTTTCCAATGATATCATCATTCTTATGTTGTAATTGAGTATAGGGAATTGTGTATAGTAAGGCATAGGAGGTGGAGTTCACTGGTGACCACATTCAAAGGTAAGCTGTTTTGCATCCAGCTCTAACTTTGGCTCAGAACTTGACTTTATAGTCCACTGTCCCCTCGTCCCAGGCTGCCTCTGCTCCCTTTTACTAGTTCAGTTCCTTTCCCCAGGTGTTCTGGGAGAGGGAGTCCAGGACAGGTTGCCTAACTTTATTTTCTTCCTAGTGTGAGATGGGGAGGGAGACTAGTTGGAGGAGTGGGGAGTGGGCCAGGATAAAGCCCTGTAGATGGCCCAGTTTGTGACATCACCACAACTTTCTGTGTTTGTTTCCATCATCTTTATATTTCCCTTTTATTTGCAGGACTAAATAATAGATCAAATAATTGAACAAATGTTACAGCTTAAATTTTGTTCTCGTATACTCCATACAACTTCATAGCCAATTTCGACCCAGATGTGCCTGTTTTTGTATAATCTAGGGAATAAGCAGTATCTCAGAAAAACTGATGATGGAACTTGCCTCTCATGGCACCACTGATACTTTAATCAAGACCTATTTTAAATGGACACCATATAGTATCTAATATTCCCTGTCTGCATACAGGTAATATAGTATACCTATTAGATTTTTATAAATAGAGCAGATATTTGCTAGGATTCATCATGTTAAAAATGTATGTAGTATGAATAAAAATGAAAGATGCAGGGTGGTAAAGATTTACAACATTTTGGGGTCCATTTTTTAAAAATATTTTTAAAAGAAGAATAAAGTAGGGAGCAAGTTAGAATTCTAGTTCATATAAATAAATGCAAGGGATCTTGACATCTGTGTTTGAAACATCATGTTAAGAAAAACAACCTGAAATTAGACTTAAGGAAGGAACAGGTTGGAGAGGAAAAGAGATGGATTCACTGTTTTGGCCTTGGTACATTTGAGGTGCCCCTGAGATAACCTGTGGGCTTGTCTGAAGCTCAAGAGAATGGTCAGGGCTGGGGAGACCTTTGGGAATCCTCAGAAAAGAGCAGAGATGATACCTGAGGATGAGATGAACTAATATAGATGTTTTGAATCTAGTTAAAAATACAAATTCCTTGATCTTGGCTTTGGAGATTCCGATTCAACACATCTGGGATGAGGCCAGGTCCCCCTCTTTATTTAACAAGCTCCCTGGGCCATTCGTATTTGCAGCCAGGTTAGTTCGTTGGCTCATCCATCAACTCAGGACTTGGCTGTTGCTTTGTTGCCTCCAAAGGGGATCATAAAATCTGAAAGATTCTTCTTCTGTCCTTTCAAAAGAGGATAGTTTCCAAAACAAAGCAAGTTTTAGATATATTTTTAAAGGAAATATTTATGAAAACTCTAGAAACAGTGGAGCCATTTTCATTGCAATCCTGGGTTTGATTTGTTTGTCTGTTTAAAGAAAAGGGAATGATTTTTTGTGGATTTAACTCAGACATTGAATGGGTAATTGTTGCATATTTTCCAAAGTCACATAAAGAATAATAATTTTTTAAAATTCAGTGTACTGGGCTAATTTTATTACATAAATAGAATATACTTAGCAACTATTAGTGGCTTCCACACTGGAAAATAGCATTTTGTTTCAAGATGGGCCCTATAGATGTGAAAATCTTACCTGGACTTTGAGAAAAATGTCTTTGCACAATAATATAGGGTAAATAATAGTTCTGATATAAATAACTTGAATGAGGTATAAATGCTATTAATAGATTGTATTTGAGGTTGACTTTTGGATATTTTCATGTAAGGGTTATCCCCAGATCTAAGTATAAACCCAGGGTACTCCAGGTTTCCTGAATCAGATCTATTTCTCATTTGAGATATATGGAATCATCACGAATTTTCGCCATTTGACTATGTCTTGGGAGAAGAGAGTACCGTTCCTTTCAGGTACGATTAAAGCCAATCCGAGTAGTGAAATTGAAGGACAGAGGGAGCAATGGCTGTTCAAGGCCCCAAAGGGCCAAGGTCCTTTGCAATGGCCATGAACCAGACTTGCCTTCTCAGATGACCTATAAGCCTAGAATAGGGCAGTTTTAGATCATGGTAGGGAACTTGGGAATGTTGGTTGGTCTAAATTCCTGGTTATGGAATTAAAACAAATCATCTCTACTTTGGTCATCAACTTAGTCCAGTATTTTGTTTTGGTTCAACCCTATTGGAATCATATTTTACTTTTTTAATTTCTTCCCATATAACCTTGCATCTTTTACACACTTCTCAGTCTTCTACTCATTCCCTTCCTCTGCTGATCTAGAAAGATGTTTTCTAGTGGAGCTGGACATGTTTCCTATTCTCTGGTCAGGAATTCTCATTAGACGGGAAACCTGGAAAGATTTCATCATGATCAATCACTAGTGTGTGATGTGTAGGTTGCTTATATTGATAAAATACTATTTTGGCATCATTTGGGGAGAAATTTTCAGATCAGTTTTATACGTGTTATCCACATCTCACAATAGCCTTGAGAGATACGGAAGATAGGGCATGGCAGTACCATCATTTAATAGATAAACAAGGCTTGAAATGACCTTGGTCCAGGGTCCTTGACATTTAGCCTTCCTGTAGGATCAGGAAGAGGAGGAGTGATAGACAAGAAAATATGTGTGTTTGGGCTTTGAAATGGTTTTGCAAATCTGCAGGCAGGTGATCATCATCAATATGAGTTTTCCAATGGGGGAAAATTAAGGACAGTCTTGAGAATCACACAGTTCATGCAAGACTGTTTGCAGGCTGGACTGAGTCACAGAGTTGGCTCTTAATATATTATGTTGTTTTGAATATAATGCCTTCTCCTAAAATGCTATTAATTTTCCATGAACTGATGAGGGAAGGTGTGTGAGTATGTATATAAACTAGAGTTCCTTGACTTTTCTCTCAACGATGAAGTGTTTTTGCACTTAAAAATGTGCTCATTTTATGTAACATATTTAAGGTTAGAGGACATGATCCCGTGCAATGCTGCTTGTGTCCAGACCTTAAGCAAGTTAATTATTAATCTGCATGTTCTATTTGTATTGACTCTGATGTTGGGGAAGGAGTTATAAGGCTTGGGATTAATGATTAAGAGTGTTAGAGTTTATAATTAAGTGTGTTGGGAATGATGAACAGAAATAAAGGGGGCAGCAAATGTCTCTTTTTTTCTTCCCCAAGTCCATTTTCTGTTTCTCAGTTGCATTCTCTCACTATCTTTAAACACACACACGCGCACACACACATCCCTAGATGGTTAATTCATTCATGTGCAATTAAACTTAGAATGCAGACTTCATGGAGACAACACATAAAAAACAAAAGCTTAAGAGACCTATTAGTGAAGTTCATTTGAGTGCCTGAGGTATAAAGAATCTTTACAGCCTTGACAAAATGTATCTCTAAGTGTTCTTTGTTTAACCGAGATGTGCTAATACATGTTGTGTTGTATTTTAGTGTTCTTGACCTTTTAATTAAAATCCCTTGAAATGAAACCTTCAAGAGATGACATAGATTTAGTTGAAGTTACCAAAGATTGGCATTTGTTAAGGGTGATGCCAGTTTTGCTGACATTCTTTAAAAAAAAAAAAAAACACTTGCTGTTTCTTTCCCTAGAGGAAAGGGAAGAAGTATTTTTTCCTGCATGATTTCATAAAATTGTATTAGACTTTATATAGCCTTACTAGAAAGATGCATGTATAAACACATGTTAGGAGCATATCCTAATGAAAAATAAGACCTGTGAACTTTCATTTACCAAAATAGGGAAGGAAACAAGCAGCAGAGCTATTGCTTAGAATACTCACTCTCAATTGAACCTGGCCAAAAGTAGAAAATGTATTTCAAAGAGCATCTCTGCTGGGACCACCTGTCTATCTAATTTCTCTGGCTGTTTCAGATGGAAAGCTCTGGGTGGTAGACATTTCTCTTTGAATAAAAAGAAACCATCTTTGTGAATTCTGTTGCCGCAGTTTTTTTTTTCCCCTTGGGGGATGTGTTCCTTATAAGAGAGTTTCAGCATTCATTGATCAATTCTGCCTTTCCTACTAACCTTGATTAGTAGTGCTTGGATCTCCTAGTTCATTTATTGGGGGGATTTTGTTTATTCAGTTAGTTGTTTGTGAGGGAAAATGTCATACATGAGTAGACTTCAAATGAAAGCAGAGATGGCATCATTGCTGTTTAGAGTATTTGAAATGGAACAGATATGCCTAAACAAAAGATTTACCTCCCTTATTAAACAGCCATTTAATACTTCCCCTAGGGAAAGAGGTGCACTTCAATTTGATTTGGGAGTCCTTCCTACAGACATTGGTGGTCTTCTTCCATGATGCTTTTTAATTTAGTTGAGTTCCAAGCAGACTACTGACTCTGTTTTATCATTCTGGACCTTTTTTCTGTATACAGCTCTAATGGCTTTCTCTAGACAGTCATTCTAGAATGCACTTAGGACATTTTCTGTTTTTTCTTTTTGAATCTGCAGCCCAGGCTATCATTTGCAAAGCCATTTGCATATGCTTTTTTGTTTGTTTGTTTCTTTTTTTAAATGACCACCAAAAGAGATTTCAGAACAATATAAGCCCAAACAGGCTAGATTGACAGTATTCATCAATTTACTTCCCATCTCCTGACACCATAATAACCATATTTCAGAGTTGTACATGCTTGATTGTTACAATGCTGTGGATGAAATCATGTGCACAGTGGGGCTTGGAATTCTTTGCTCAAGTCCACCGAAATCTGAATGCCCTTGTTTGTAATCTCTAATATCTGGGCTAGGCTGGAACTTATAAGATATTGCCTGTTCTCAGTGTTGAAGAAACAGACATTTCTGTGGTCCTTTGGCTCTGGAGAATATTTGGATGGTGGAGGAGGTCAGGTGAAGCCAAAATAGTTTTCTATTCACATGACATAATTATTTTTATCTGATCCAAACGTTGGATTTGACTATTTGGCTGGGGTGTTTTTTGAATTTTTTTCCCACTGTCTCAGTTTCCCCAAGGCATTCAACCTTTGAAAGGCCAAAGAAAGAAGGGATTGCGGGTATCACAGGTCAAAAAAAGTACAAGGTTAATTGGCCATCTCTGTTGAGAAGGGTGCTGCCATCCCAGGTGGCTCCCACCACTGCAGTCAGAAAGCAAGGGCTTCTCTCCAAAGTCGCTCATGTTCCTCTGTGTCGATACAGTAACTCATCAGGGCACCTGGAAAGCAACAGCTTATCTTTCTAGACAGGGAGCTAGATGAGAGACTAGAGGAAGATTCTTTCTTTCCTTCTGTAGTCTCAAGACTTTTGACCTTTTTGGCTCCAGAGAAGTTACAGCTATCTGAAATCTCTCTTGGGTGTAATATATATGCCCAAACAAGAGCCATGCTGGCCTTGCATTGGGGTCAAGGAAGAGCCATCAAAGTGAGCTTCCAGAGGAACAAATGCCTACATTGAAGCTTTAAGGGTCAATAAGAATTTGGCATGTAAAAAAATAGACAAGGAATACAAAAAAAAAAAAAAAGGAATTCCAGGCATAGGAAATAATCACCATGTACAAAAGCTATCTGGCACTGTATACCAGACTTACACAGATGAATATGAAACAAGCCATGCCCTTGTAGAGTTCACAGTCAGGAGGCCGCCTATTCTGTCTTGCTTTCCTAGTAATCAAGAAGGCTTTTCCCTGATGTACTCAACCCAAGCTTCTGCCCAAGGTTTGCTTCAGGACTGTGCAACCTGTATAGTCACACAGGACCCTGCACTCAGAAGGGCCCAGTATTTGGTTTAATGTTTTGCTGTTGCCATCTTGAAAAGTTTTTAATATTTTTTGAATAAGGGAACCACATTTTGTTTTGCACTGGATCCCACAAATTATGGGGTGGTCCTGCTGGTGTCCTGTACTATTTTAATGAATGTCAGCCTGAGGTAAAACAAAAATATCAACTGCCTTTTCTGGTATCCTTTTGTCTTTAACATACCACCCCAGATCTGTCCCAGTGAGGATAGTAGGCAAAGAGCAGTGTTCAAAGGAATGCATTTTTAAGGTAGATTTTTTTAAACAAGGTAGTTATCACAGTTACAGCAGCAACAGCAGCAACAACAACAACAAGGGCTCCTTCCTTTCTTGCCAGCGTCAATTAAGGGAGAAATTTTGACTACCAAAGCATACAAGCGGGGGAGATAGTGTCAGGCTGAGGGGCTCCATTCATCATGTGGGCACTGACCACATGGGCCCATCCAAGCCAAATGGCCTGAAGATGCATAGACCGACCTTTCCTCTCTCATCACCACACTGTCTGCCTGATCAGGACCTCTTTTAATTATTTACAGTCTGATCTTTTGGGGAAGGAAGGTGGTTTGCTCTGTTATTTTAGCTAGATAAACTTAAAATGAAGTATTAAATCTTAATGTGTTACTGAGCTTCCAATTGAGTTTAAAATTGACCCTTCTTTATTTCTGCTAAGGAAGCATTATAAAAAGGATTTTCTTGAAGTTTTGACAAACTTACTCTATTGAGAAAAGATTTGTCAACTTGACACTTCAGGAAACTTATCGTAATTTTCTTTCAGAAACAAGCCTTTTTTTTTTTTCTTTCTTGAATAGCTTTGGGGGGATTGAAAGAAGGCTGAATTGGAATAGAAGAAATTAGATTTAACAGTCGTTTATGCACTTTAGAAACAAAAACTAATAATACCCTTGTCCCCTAGCCTTTAAGGAAACTCAGGGAAGTGGGGGGCTGATGATCAGGAAAAATTCCAGGGACAGGTGAAAGGGAGAAGTTTAGTTCTGTGGCCATAACACCAGGTTCAAGCAAGCATGGTAGCAGGTGATAAGTATGGCAGAGGTCTACTCATTCAGTCCCATCTAGGCTTTCTGTATGCTGAGCATCATGCTCTGTTCTGTGGAATAAAGGTGACTATATTAAAGTCTTTTCTTGTGAGCTCAAAGTCTGGGGGGAGATAGACATGTACCCAATCAGGATGCCTGATTGTGGCTGAGGCCACCCGGCTGTAGTTAAGAACTTGGATTCCTAATCCAAGGTTCAGGGGCAGGACCCTAAGGAGCAGCAGCCAGGCAGTCCAGAAGAGCTAGAGTTCTGGCCAGGAATCCAGGACAGGGACTCAGTCAGGCAAGACTGAGTGGCAAGACAGGGGAAGAATTGCTGGAACTGACTAAGGTATATAAATCTCAAGGAATTAACAAAGACCCAGTTATTGCAAATGGGTAAAATATCAGAACAGGACTGGAAGCCCAGGGAGACTTGACGCTGAGCACCAGGCTTCCTAGGAGCTTCCCCAGCTTTGGAGATTACCCCGAGCCTAGGTAGGGCTGGGATACTAGGGAGAGTTGTAAGGAGGCCTTGTCTATACTCATTCAAGAAAATAGTGGGATGAGGTTTAGTCAGTTTAACTGTGAAGGCAAAGCTAAAAGGTGTTATGATCTCTAGAAGACTGAAAAAAGAAAAGGTTATCTCTGACAGTTTATAAATTGCACCACTTAAGCTGTTGGTTAGTTTTGAACATTGTGTCCTCTAAAATTCTTATTTGAGTGGTGATTCGCAAAGTAATTGAGGCAGTGAATGTTAGAGAAACCTCATCTAAATAAGCACTGAATGGATCTATAGGAATAGAGAATGTTTCAGACTTAGAGAACGCTGCGTTTTAAGTAGTTTCTGTTTTGAGTCTCTGTTAAGGTATACCCAATTCCTAATTACTGTGCTTTAACTTAAAACAATTTGTCTTCTCCAAGTTCACCCCTTTCCTAGTATTAGTACAGTCAAGGTCTAACTTCTCAGTACATTTCTCTTCAGACACATTTACGAATTTGTCATACTTGGTGCAAAGTCACATTTTTAAACTATGGTACTTTTAACTATGTAAGCTTAGGGTTGATTTTGTACTTCAGCATACTGAAATGAAATTTTGTTAATGTGTGTTAAAAATGGCTCTTAACAGCCTTTTAAATTTAAAAGAGTAAAATCTAAATTAGTGAAATATTAAACCATGAAAAATGTCTGTAGTCACTGCGCACGAGGACTTTTGCTCCATGGAACGTACTGAAGTCCATATACTATAGTGAAGATGATTGGTTACTTGAGGGCTGGTCCACCATTTTTCATGTTGTAGCAGTTCAGGGTAATGGAGTAGTATTCCAGCACATAATGTGCTTTTCAAAAGCCTCAAGATAATTGATATTACTTGTAACCTTTTAAAAACAGGTTTTAAGTTCATAAGTATTTAGATACATACATAAGATAGTAAACTTGTTTTACTTTTTTTTTTCTTTTGAACATTCGAATGAAAAATTACACTTCACTGGATAGTTTTCATGACAATCTATCTTATTGGACCTAAGCCAGGTTGTTCAGAATAGAAGCTGGAGATTTTCTCTTGTCTCACCCCACCTTGACCAGGCATTGCAACATGAATTTGGAATTGGGACCATGTGTGACCCTTATCCATTTATTTAATATCTAATCCTAGCAAAGCATAAGCAGACTCTCTGCTTTGTAGTTTTTCACGGCTATGACTACTTTATGTGAATTACCTCAAGGGGAGGACATGGTCCTTGACAGGCAGATAAAGGATAGTCTTTTCAAAGGACATTGTTCCTGAGGAATATAATGACTTTTTAAATGTTCCTTGCTTTTTTTGATTACATCAGCTGTTTTCTGGTTGTAATAGCCATATGTGTGTTAGCTACTTGGTTTTCAAAAACATTCCATGATCTACACATCAGATTCTTTTCAGTTGGCATGACTTAGGCTAAGACCACCATTTTTGTTGACTGTTGATACAAAACTTGGTTCAGTCAAACAAATACTTATTAATGCCCACTTCTATGTCAGACTTTGAGGTAAATACATACTGGGATATGACCTGTGGCCTTCTGATTTCAAGATTGTTCTTTTTTAAGCACCAAAGAAGGCAAGAAAAACTTCATCTTTCTCTGCTGCACCCGTTTTAATGAAAGGATTTGTTCTGTAAAATTTGGATTTAGTCAAAAGGCCACACTGAAGGACCAGGAAGGCCACATGTTGCCTTAAGGCCTCAGGTACCCCACCCCTGCTAGGGGTTCGCCACAGTCCAGTGGGGGAAAGACAAGCAAATAAACACATATTATCAATATTTTGTAATAGATTCAGAAGTATACAAAATGTACTATTAGAGCCAATACAAAAAACACTGTCTCTGCCTCTTAGGATCTGTTTTTCTACTTGCCACTCACTAAGTAGATTTTTTAACACTTCTCCCTTAAAGTAGCCTGGGAAGCTGTTGGCATCTTCAGCCACTTACAGTCAATATATCATCACAGGGAAGAGCATTTACAGTGGGGATTATGTTGAGATCAGATAAATTTAGGCACAATTTACCCCAATTCGTGGTAGTTACTTTTGATCTTTCTTTCCCTCTGCCTGGAATAGGAACAGACAATGAGCAGAGACGCTGCCCCACTCTGTCCAAATATGTGCTTTTGAGACTAAAAAGGTGACCAACCCTGGTGTAGACTTCGTATATTGTCAATAAGCTATGTTTGGCTATCTACTCCTTGAATTTCTTCTTAGCAACTTACACACAAACGAGGCCTCCTTTGTGCTTAGGGACATTCTCAAGCACTTACGTTTTTTCCCTGGAATTCACAGCCCTGCTCTGTTCTGTGTTTTATTGCTTTCAGCTTATTTCCTGTTCTCTTGATTAAAACTAAAGCCTCTGTAGAAATGATAAGTTAAAAAAAAATGTAACAGACACCAAGCATTACTTACTGGTGTCCACACCCTGTCCAGGTGAAGTGAATCCAAAACAACTGGGATAAGAACCTAAATGGGACCAGCTTTTGCACATCTTGTTGATACAAAAAAGAAGTGCTTTAGAGCAGTGGTCCCCAACCTTTTTGGCACCAGGGACCAGTTTCATGGAAAATACTTTTTCCACAGACTGGGGGTGGGGGGTAGGGTATGGTTTTGGGATGATTCAAGCACATTACATTTATTGTGTACTTTATTTCTGTTATTATTACATTGTAATATATAATGAAATAATTATACAACTCACCATAATGCAGAATCTAATGCCACCACTAATCTGACAAAAGGTGCCAGCGATGGGGAGCAGCTGTAAATACAGATGAAGCTTCGAAGCTTCACTCGCTCACCTCCTTCTATGTGGCCCAGTTCCTAAGAGGCCATGGACCAGTACTGGTCCATGGCCTGGGAGTTGGGGACCACAGCTTTAGAGGCCTTGCTTTTTTGAATTCTCTGTGGCGTTATTTTGATAAGTGTAGAGCTGTTTATTTTTTCTTTCATTCTATTGTCTCTTGTGCAGATGGAGGAGAAGCCTCCTATGTTAGCTTGGTTTAAGTGATGCTAAAAGGGATACATTTGCCAGCACTATCAGGGGGCCGACAGAAAATGATCACCTCCTATAGCACAAGATGTACCAGCTCTTTCTTTTTACCTCCTGAGGGTTTAAACACTCTCAACTTTATTAACAGGAACTTGCAGGGACAGGCCTGCCAAGCTTATCTCGTTCCAAATGAACACTTTAATTCATCAGAAGCTTACAGTGAGGCTATGCAGGTTTATAGAAGAAATACCACACAAAAGCCTCTCAAAGGTCCAAGGCAGTGATCTGGTTCTGAAGTTAGAGATTGCTGGTTTTACACACAAATATATGGGTTGTTAGAATTGTGAACAGCCATGCAGTTGTGGCCTGAGGGGTTGTGTGCAAGATTGGAGTTTATGAAAGGATGTCACCCAGGGTGCAGAGTTAGGATATTTCTTTCCTGGAAAAAATATGAGGAAAATCCGTTTCATTTTAAAGGTTGCAGTATTTTTACTAAGGGCATCAGAACTTTTATTTCACAAGGACGTATTGTCAAACTTAAATGTATACGTCACAGTAGCCCCAAATTCCAAAGTAATAGAGTATGTCGTCAGAATAAAAATTCACATATTGAATGCTTTTGGATGTTTATTAAGCCCTTAAATTTCTTAATAGAAATTTATGCATATGCCAATAAATGTTAACTGTAATAGGTTTTTCTTTATATATTTTCATGCACACCTTTAATACTATAGTGGGGTGTTCAATTTTGAGATTTAATTATACTCTTTAAAAAAATCTGACTTATAATGTGTATAGTGTTTTAATTAAAATGCATTTTCACCAAGTCACAATGATAAATTTCTTGGAGAGGCAAATAATCAGCTTGTAATGTCAGTTTACTTTCTTTGATGCCAGGAGTTGGCTTTTTTGGGGGGGGGGTGTTAACTCAGGATAATCATAAAGCAAAAGATTATCATTATCATTTTATTACATTACTCTAGTTAAAGAGAATACATCAAAACGAAGACTGCATTTGGCAGCCTTTTGCATAATGGCCTTTTGTTAGAAGGCTCTGTGGCTCCCTCCCCTAATGTGTATAGATTATAGAACAACCCAGGACAATTCTGGCAGCTGGCCATGGAGTCCGTACTGGCGTTGGCAAGAACAGATGGTTTTGGGGTCTGTTGTTCACATTTGATTTCCATGTTACAAATTTTGAATGAAGTCTTTACTGAACCCTTTGTCCTGTAGTCTACAGCTCTTCGCATCAGGGGGCAGTTAGGCGCCGGTCCTGACATGCCAATTTGACGCCTGAGTATCGCCATTTATCCAGAACTTGGATTCTCTCTACCTCTGGCCCTCTACTGGAGGGAAACAGTAAGTGTGGGTATACTGCCCTCTGGTGTCCACCTGGGAGAGGTGCCGAAAGCTGGAGTTCTTATCTCTAGGAACCAGAGGGAGACAAATGCCTGAGATCTCTCTCTCTCTCTCTCTCTCTCTCTCTCTCTCTCTCTCTCTCTCTCTCTCTCTCTCTCTCTCTCTCTCTCTCTCTCCCTCTCTCTCTCTCTCTTTCTCGTTTTTGGGAGCAGCTATGTAAGTGCCAGTTTAAATGCCAAATCCTTATCAGAAAAGGCCACAAGATGTTATGTGCCAGTCTTCCATTTCACCACCTTCCTTGTCTCATTCTATACCCGTTTATTGAGCATCTACTATATTTGTAATTTTTAATTCACAGATATTTATTAGCACCTACTGTGTGCTAGGCACTTTGCCCTGGACCAAGGCATCCAGCAGTGAAAAAAGTGGACAGAATTTCCCTGCATCAATGGAATGTACATTCTATTGGTGGGATGCAGTGGAGTGGGGGCAAGGAGACAGCAAACAAGAACATAAATAACACAAATTTAAATTTATGGCAAGTGCTGTAAAGAAAAGGTAAAGCATGATAGAGTCAAAGAGAGACGTGGGCGGCAGTGATATTTTAGATGGGATGGAGAGGAAAGCCGCTTCTGAGTGAGGTAAGGGAACAAGCCATTAGGAAAGTGTTTAGGGAACTGAGGCTAGGAAAGAGGGTGAGACTTAAAGTCTCACAGCAATTGGTGATAAGAGTAGGACTAGAGTGCATGTTCTCCTGATTCCACAGCCAACGTTCTTATCTCTGAGCTGCATCCAGGTAAAAATAACAGAAAAAAATAATTATTGGGCTTAGATAGCTAGACCCTGGGTGAGAAGGAAACACATAAACATGAATTAAGGTGAGTTCCCTGTTGTTAAGGGCCTTAATGTCTAAATGTAGGTGTCTGGCAGGTATCTTTTGCATAGAAAAGCCTGCAGTCACCTGCGTGAATGACACTCCATTGCTCAAATATGATGTTGTAAATCTATGGGACTAGCCAGTTGAGTGCTGGGTGGCCTGTTTGCCAAAGGATAACTTTCCAGGGAAGCTACAGTGTCAGGTCACTTGCTGTTCCCCTGCCTCTCCCTCCTCAGCCCCAGCAGAATGGCTGTTCCTCGTATTCTCCTGGACTTGTGTTGGGGTTGAAGAGGAGCTATGTTGATTTGCTCTGAAAGAAGCCAAGCCAGGAGCATTCTGTGGAGGGAAGGTCTCTATTATTCACAAAGAGGTGGTGGTGATGAAGACAGGTCATCAGATTCAGAGACAGGGTCAAAGCACTAATGAACTGGAACCTTCATCCGCATGGTAGTCCAGTCACTTAGGGAAGACTGAGGAGATGCTGCCTTTGTTGCGATTCCGCCCCATCCACACTTTCTGTCATGCCCATGTCCCTCCCAGTGTTTACCCCTCAACTCCCATTCCTTTCATGGGGAGTTGGCCACTGTGCCCAGGATCTGTCCTCATTTATTTTTACAAAATGGTTCAAGAATTGGATGGGAAGGTTTTTCTAGTTGACTTTTAAGGTGTGATTTTCATCTCTATAAAATCTATTATCATATATAGATATGTTGTCATATCTGACAGTCTTAATTGTCGACATGCCTTTTAAACACACAGCAGTAGGCTGCACAGGGGTATAGTAGGTAACTGGTTTAGCCTTTATTTACCTCCCTTTCTTCTACTACCAAAGAGAATTTTTTTTTAATCAGCATTTTTAGAGTAAGGAAATTTCTAGCAGAAAATATATTTCATTTGCTACAATAACATAACCTTTTCTGTCTCCCTCCTCCCAACTCAGAGAATGCCACATGTGACAATCAAAAAATGAGAGTTCGAAGTGAAATATGATGAATATAATCTGAGGTCAACTTTTAGTATGGCCTGCGTGAGTGTAATCAATCTCCTGAGGAAACGACTGCCTCCTCTTTCCAGGGAAAGAAATGTTCCTTGTGGTTTGTGGGAGGGGAAGAAATTATTTCTTTACCTCTGGTGCTTGCTGGCTGCCAAGACCTCTATGCTACATGCACTTCTTTCTCTGGGCTTTCAAATTCCTTCTCATTCTCTCTCCCCTCTTTCTCTTTTGCTCTCATAAATCAGCTAGTATATCTTTTCTTGGCTGATTTCCATTTCTTCCATGCCATCGAGCCAATTGACTCCTCATTTATCAGTTAGCAACTAATTGTGCCCTGATTACCCTAGCCCTCTCCCAGCTCTGGCTGGGGAGGAACCTGCACTCAGTGACCTGATTTCATTGCAAATCTTGCGTCAGCATTGTTTTGGAAATAAGTGATACCCTTGGGGAGCTAAAGGGAAAAAAAAAACAGTAGTTAAGCAGGAGATCCCCAAGTTTTTAGCTGACTGAGAAATTTGCCCTTTTGGAAATTCTTCCACTAAGTGCTCTCTGCTCTCGTTTACCACTTTATTTGGTAAAGTTGAAGGATAGAAAACTGATCCATTTGTGCTGATTTTAAAATCACAATAGATAATAGCTTATATTTGCACAGTACTTTAAAAGCATTTTTGCATTTGTCTTATTTTTCTCCTATAACAACCCTGGGAAGGAGATGGGATCATCCCTATTTGATGGTGAGGCAGCGAGATATAGTTGAAAGCACTGCAGACTCAGAATCAGAAAACCTCATCTCTCTTAGCAGTCCACAGAGGTGAGAGGTGTCCCCTGAAGACCCTGGAAGTAGGATAAGAAGCAATAGTTCAAAGCAGAGAAGTGTCTCAGAGGCTGAGCATGGTAGCTCATGCCTGTAATCATAGCACTTTGGGAGGCCAAGGCAGGAGGATTGCTTGAGGCCAGGAGTTCGAGACCACCCTGAGCAAGTGCGAGACTGCCCTCTCTACAAAAAATAGAAAAATTAACCAGGCATGGAGGAGTGTGCCTGTTTTCCCAGCTACTCAGGAGACTGAGGCAGGGGGATCACTTGAGCCCAGGAGTTTGAGGTTGCAGTGAGCTATTAATATGATGATGCCTCTGCACTCTAGCCTGGGCAACAGAATGAGACCCTATCTAAAAAAAAAAAAAATTGTCTCTGGAAGGTATTAATATAGTTAAAGAAATGATGTGTCAGTAGGAATGGAGACTGGAGAGAGTAACTGAGGCCACTTTTCAGGGCCTGTCCAGTTCTGTCTGAGTGCATGGGTGTCTAAGGGCATTCCCATGGCAGGTTTAGTTCCAGTGTAGAGATGGTTCATTACATTACAAGTAACTGATGCCATTGCACATTTACCTGATTTAGCTAACTTACCTGGTGATGCTCCCAGGTTCACCAGTCAACCTTCTGATTACAATTCATCTTTTCATGCAGCTTCTCTATAGAGAGAGAGTGTGGCCAGAGAATATGTGAATCTCGTCTGCTTAGTAGTAACATTTCATACTGCAAATGAATACTTTGGCAATCTGGTTGCATATGACGGTCTTTTGAAGGCTTACTTAGCATGAGTCAGATGAACACTGGGACACTGATAAAATCAAACTTCTAGATGGGAAAGACTAAGGACCACATTTTGGACCATAGGAAATTTGTCAAAGTGAAGTTTCCCCTGTGAAGCCTCATAGTGGCTGCCTGGTCAGTTGGCCTTCCTTAGTGACATCCTTCATTATCGTCATATTCATGTTCTTTTTAACCTCTATGAATTCCTGTATTCATAGGCTGTGTAACCTTGGGCAAGTCATTTTTTCTCTTTGAGCCTCAGTGTCTGCACCCTTGGAGTGCTTTGGAAGCTGTACAAATGTAAGATATTATGAAAAAGAGGAGGGGGAGGAGGAGAAGGAGGTTTGAGGTTTTGCATCAAAAGTAATTTGCCAAGCATCATATATATAGCTGATGACAGCCAAAAGTAGCACAGGAACCCTCGCTGTATTCTTTTCTAGCAATGGAGGTATACAAAGGTATACAAGGGTGAGAAGTGGCCATCTTGTGAGGTGGAGATAGGAAGGCAAGAAAGGTGAAATCTCTTGAGTATGTCAGGAGGTGTGGCTCTCATGTTACAGGTGAAACTGTGAGGCCAAACTCTACCTGAGAAGAGGGGATTGGTCTCATATCATTGGAAAATCTGTAATAGTGAGAAAGCACCTAATCCCACAACTGAATCATTTGGTGCCCTCTCCATATAGCCCCTTAAGCTCAAGTTTTGCACCTCCCCACCTTCTAGGTCTTTCCTAGAGTCCTGGAGCAGAGTTATCACCTTAAATTTCTGTCTGGTTGCTAGGTCTCTTTATCTAAGAAGCTGGATGAGGTGAGTTTAATGTGAAGCTAATGATATTTGGCTTGGACTACTGCAGATATTTCTGTATCATGTATATATCATAAAACTTATTTGAGGGTGGAGACATATTCATCTTTAATCCTCGGGCTAACAGAGTGCCTGGCAATAATGTTAAGGAATGCTGAACTCACTTACCAATTGAGTGAAGGTTTCTTTGAGAGTGGGTCAGTCCCATCTTCTTCATTCCAAGTCCTGATGATGAGAGTAAAATAGAGTGTGGTCAAGGGAATTGGAATTGAATCGTAAGATGCTCAGAAAAGTATTAATACATCATCTAGTTCCACTTCCACATTTCATAGGTGTGGACACAGAAGATGAAGAAGCCCAGAAGATTGAAGCTATTCCCTGAGGTCATACACTTAATGGCAGAGGTGGGACAGAAGCCAGATCAGTTGACTTATAATAGACTAGAACAGGAGGAGTTAAGCAGATGACTGACCTCACTTCTACTTGGTAATCACCCGGGGCCCTTTGGGAACCTGCCACTCTCTGTTTAGTTCATTCTGTTCAAAACTTCTTTGTGCTGGAGGTAAATGGCTAATGGAATTTCTAGGGGCTCTTCACCATTTGTTCAGTGTTTCTCTTGTCTGGAACCAAACCTGATTGCTGGAAGGAGTAAATGGTCCAAAATTTGATCCTCAGTCCTGCCCATACAGAAATTTGATTTTGTTGGTGTCCCACTGCGTTTTTTTCCCACAACTGTTGGGGGGGAATTCCTAAAAGTTAATCATTGCTTCGTACAGTCATGGACTTTGGTGTGGGACCCCAGAACCTAACTAGGATCTAGGAGTGTTTCCTTTAGAGGACTGTTGCTAATGAGTGAGAGAAAAACAGTATACATTCTAATACCAGGTTAATGATGAACGAGTGTGTCAGATTCTTCATTCCTTTGCCATTGGTAAGTGTTGCAGGTTCCAGTCTCTTTTTCCTGGATATAATTTTATGAGGCTTGGGTAGTATCATGGACCAGGAATTCAAATGCCCCAAGTTTTTTCAGACTATAGGAAATCCTATAGAAATGGAATTCTTCTGAGAACATACTGCTTTGTGATTATTTTCTATTGCTATAAACAGTATTAAGTGTAAAGTTATTGTCCATCAAACCTGAGAAAGAACTTAAATCCCCACTATAGGTAGAGACCTATGGTAATTCCCTTGTTTTGTCCACCTACCAGATCAATTATGTGTGCAGTTATAAAATATTTTACTTTAAATTTTTTATTAGGGAAGATAGATGCTTGATTGTGCTTAAAAATCCTATCAGAGTTTTCACACATACTTTATAAAATACATATTCTTTATTTTGACAGGATTATGTTTAAACCAGCCTTTTGATGGGAGACATTCATCTTTTCCAGATCTTTTGTTGCTGGCTATTTGCTGTAACTTTATAAATCAAAGGGGTTATTGATCTATAGATTTCATATTATACTGTGCATGAATAGCTATTACTATATTACTGAAGAAACTGACTGCCATATAGTCAGGATGAAACATTGATTTTCATGGACTATAGTATTCTTTGCAGAAATAACATGTTGAATTTTAATTTCCTGAGAATGTCAACTTGCCTTGCCTGTCAAGAAAGTAATCTGGGGCTAGTGTTTACTGATGTGATATATCAGTCTCACATACTTGATCAGACATCATGTCATCTTATTACATCAATATCTTTCAGAGGCGTCGCCTATCCTTGTATTCAGAATCCCATCTTTCCTTTTTGATGGGGCACACTTAGCACCAGTAAGTAAACAACCAGGAAACGCAAAAACAAATACCTGGCACATAATAGGCATTTAAGTTCATATATAATTTATTGAGATCTTACTAATGCCTGGCATCGTACCAAGCTATATATATATATATGTATATGTATATGTACAGATGAGAAACTGAGGCTCAGAGAGGTCATGTAACTTGCCCATAGTCACACACCCTGTAACCTGTAAAATATGGCTTGGAAACTACTTAACCTGACACCAGAGTCTATTCAGCTATACTGCTCCTCACAAACAGGCTGGAACTGGCTTTGAGATATTCAGATCTGCCTTGTCTCTCACAAACAGCAAAGCAAGACCCCCTACTTCCCCAGCCAAAGGAGGAAGAGAGAATCAGACCTAGTATGAAAGTCTGTGCTCAAGCAGTGCTGTGAGCAGCAGTATACATCCACAAGTAAAGCCCCCTAAGGGAAGTTTCTTCCAAGAATGTTCCCATACTGGTTTATTCAAAGACCTGAATTTTAAATGGGACCACCTCAACATTTCCTACTGATCTGTTTCCTGCAGGGAAAAAAAATCCAGTGGTTCCTTAAAAAAAAAAAAACCCTTATGCAAAAAGAAATGATTGTCCAGAATAGGTAAATCCGTAGAGAAAAAAAGTAGAGTAGTGAGTGGTTAGCCTAGGGCTTCAAAAAGGAAGAGAGGAAATGGAGAGTGACTGCTAATGTATACAGGGCTTCTTTTTGGGGTGAGGAAAATGTTCTGGAATCAGATATTGGTGATGGTTGTACATCTTTGTGAATATATCAAAAACCAATGAATTGTACACTTTAAAGGAATGAATTTTATGGTATGTGAAATATATGTCAGTTTTTAAAAAAGGAATGATTGTGCCCTCCCCCTTTTATAACAATGGCAGTTTCCTTAAATTCTGTGTGTTACAAATAGTCTGCTGTTAGGGGGGAAATCTCCTAGGAATGGAATATCTCTTAAAGCATCCATGTCCTTGGGGGTTCACAGTGCTCTGGGATGCCATTTGTGGCCTATGACCTTTGACTAAAGAACAGTGGTGACTTTGAAATCAGCTCTGCCCAGGAGCTGGTCCATATGGGCTCCTGGTTACCAATAGAGATTTTTAACTACCCAATTACAAATTTCCTATGAAAATCGGAGAGCCTTTCTGCAGCATAAGCAGGTAAAGGCTGTTTTTTTTTTCCTTTTGGAGAAATGTGAATAGTTAAAGTGTAACTTCCCCAAATAACTTGATTTATCTTGAAGTGCAGCAATTGGCCACACGTGCGTTTTTTCAGAAAGCACTAATCAATTCCAGGTCAGAATCAGTTAAAGCGCCCCACAAATTGATAGTGAGGTCTTAAAAAGGCTCAGCAGCTTTGGAACGTTAAATTTACTTGCTGTAAATTTGGAATAAGAACATAAAGAATCACTTTCCAGCAAGATGATGAAAATTCATCATATTCATTATGTGTTTCTTCAGAAGCACACTACATTAATTTTCCAGCTCAACTAAGTGGAGGAAGTAAGGTTTCTCATTACTAAAAAGTTGCTCTGATGTTTAGAGAGGCGATCCAATTCCGTTAATGAATCCAATCTGCTCTGACTTGAGATACTGTTTAATGTGTCCTAAAAAACTCTAATATGGATAAATGTCATTCAAACCAATATCTGTTTTTCTCCACTTACAACAATGGCCAGAAGGTGTTTATAAAGCATAGTTTTGTTTTCTAAGGATTCAAACGCAATAGCTTGCAGTCAGCTCTTAATTATCCACCGCAATGGAGCAGTGGCATGGTTGCTCTCAAAATAATATCTCTTCGCCTCTGGGGCATGTATAGATACTCATTTGACTCTAGGGGCTGTGTCAGAATGAAAGAAGGAGAAAAATAAAGATGTCCTGCTAGTCAGCATCTCCTCCTCAAAGCCCTCTTCAAACATCTGTCCCACTCTAGGGCATGCTTGAGAATGATAGCTTCACCTCTCAGTCCAAAGGGGCCTTCTGCTAGCTAGATAGAAAGAATAAAATGTTTTCATGTTTAAAAGGCCTCTTGCTCAGCTGCAGGCCAGTCTTGAGAAGTGAAAGGAAAGGAAGGCAATGAAGTGCATCAGCATCAAGCCTCCTGTAACCTACTTTGCTTAACATTGCTAATGAGAGCTTGAAAGCAAGGTCATTCACCTGAGGATACCTGCCTTATCTTTCTGGGCCCTATAAAACACCCTTTCCATCTCATCTCAAAGCACCTCGAAAAGCTTTGCAAACTGCACTGTGATCTAGAATTGCTTGACACCTCCTGAAATGAGACTTGTGTTGTCGTAAATGGTAGCAGCTATTAAATACCTATTAGAAATGCTGCCCAGAAATTCAGATCAGGCAGGGGAGGTTGTACCTTGGTTGTTGTAGTTCCAACACTGCCAGGCCTTGAGTCCTTGGCGCTCTGTTTGACCTCTATCTGCTTGGGCTCTCCTGACCAAGCTGAGCCCTAGGATACCTGAACCTCAGATACATTTTTGGCCTGATACCTGTTATGGTCACACAGGCCTCTCTGTCCCCCCACTGCCTACTGACCCCCTTGACATGTGACAAACTCTGCTGGCCTAATGAATTCTCAGAATTGGCCTCTGCTAACCTATCTCCTTGCTACCTGAGTTAAAAGCTTTGGCAGACCATTCGCATAGATGTAACACCTATTCTTGTGGCAGCTCTCTATATGAAACCATGGAACTAGGCACACAAGTTTATATGTTAGGCATCCAGTCTAAATCTCTGTGGTCATTTCTTGGTTGTCAGTGCTAATGGGGAGGAGCAGAGGCATAGGTAATCTGATAGAGTGGGTGATCCAAAATTCGTTTGCGTTTGAAGTTGGAATGGACGTGTGCACTCTATCAGGCAGCCATATATAAACAGAGACTGCTCCCAACTTCCGTTTTATAGTAACGTGCTAGGAGAGGATAAGGAAGAGGAAATAGCGAAAATGAAAGGAACAAGAGAGACGGAGAAAGGATAGAAGGGAGGACGGAAATGTGGAATAGGAAATGTGAAGAGACATACTGAGAGGTGAGTGTTTCTGGGGGTTGAAACAGGTAGAGTTGTGAGTGCTTCTAAAGGTAACTGGATTGCTCTGCTGGGCTCTTCATTTCCTTCTGCTCACTAAATGGTAGCCTCAGATTTGCATTTCAGTCACAGAGTTTCAAGCCTGATTACTCTGACAAGTGTTTCTCAAATAGTCACCTTTTTAGTATACTTTCTATACAGATGAAATTTAGCAAGCGATAATAATTACGGTGAAGGTCTCAGCCCTTAGCAGAGGATGTGAGCTTGCAGGATACCTGATTAGCTCTGATGTTGCTTTGGTGCTGGGCCAGGGGTTGAGGGTTAGTACTCTGTCTCCCACAGAGAAGATGGAAGGGAATGCCTGGGGTCTTCCATAAGTGGAATCCCTCTGGTAGCATTTAGGACTCTTTTCTTGGAGCAATAGCTAGTTTGGGAATCGGCTGTCTGATGAATCACTGTGGTTTGCATGATTCATGGAGGTCTTTGTAAATGGCAGAGTTTCTGACCCAAAAGGACTTGTGAATTTCTGTCCTCAGACGCGCTGGGAAGATTAAAGCCCCCAGAAACCCTAAATAAGTTGTTGAGGGCATAATAGAGATTGGATTTCACACCAAACAGGAAGTCCCTTCAGGACAAGAATTGTGCCTGATTCTCTTCCAGGCTCCTGGCATCCTTAGTCTTGCACAGAGTGGGCACTCACTGAACACAGGAGTGGAGGCTGAACAGGTAAGGGGAGGAGTGGAAGCTAAAGGGTAGCTTTAGCTATTGCATTTCCCTGACCTTGTTCAGTTTCATCACTTCCAACTCGGCCCTTCCCCACCTTCCCATTGGGCATGCTTATGTGTAGTTTCTACTTCATCAGCCTTGTCCTAGGCTTTCAGAAAAGGAGTCTACTCCAATGCATCGCTTCTGCCAAAAAATCTAGAGGCCACCTTTGCAAATAGAAGAAGTCAACTAGTGAAGATAGTGTTGCAGCTTATTTCCTCACTTTGTAGAAAAAGTGCTTTATTGGTCTCCTGTCAGTCTGGCCTTAAAGTCATTTCATGGAGTCCCCAGTTGCCTCATTTTGAGCCCTGACACCTGGCTCAGCTCTAGCCTCAGTGATCCTGGCAGTGTAGCCAGCCAGCTGTGACAGTTGCCATATGGCCTGGCCTTTCACTCTTCTTGCCTCAGGATTGACTAATGTGGCAGAAAAACATTCCCATTACATTTTTGTGGATGAGGCAGACAAGTGGATTTACTTTTGAAGTGAAGGAAATGAGACTGAGAGACATTTCCTTCTAGACTGTGTTGATAGAGAACTCTTCATCATTGAGGCAGTTGGGAAAGAAAATATAGAGTTACCGTTGTACATGCAGAGGATCGATTCAGAGAGAAAAATAATAAAAAAAGTACAGAATTAAAAAGAAACAAAATGTGAGTCTGTAATGGGGGAGGAAATACAATATCTCACATACTGAGAACACTGTTTCAGTGTTTCTGAAATAATTTTCAATAAGTCAGTGAAAGCATTGCAATTCCACAGGGCTTGGGACATGAGAAAAATAAATATTTGGAATAAACCATTATGGAGAAAGGTCTCTGATGAGTTGCAATTCACTGTAACTATACTATAATGATACTAAAACAGAAATCCTTTGGTGCCTCCTATTTGGAAGTTTTCATTGAAGTACTCAAGTTCATTGCTCTCTTTCCCTTTAGAATAACAACAGCCCAAGTAGACTGTGCAGGGTTTGATCGAGGTGGTGATGTTGCCTATTGTTCTACTCCTAGACCACTAGCAATAGAACCTGCTTCATTCCTAAGCTAGGGATCACATTTCTGAAGGATGGCTGTCACTGAGACTGCAGATCCAGTCTTGCAAAAGCAAGTTGGTGGGTAATTATACGTTCCCATGAATTACTTTCAGAGTTGGGTAATTGCTGTGAAACTGGCCAGCTAGAACTCACAATCAGCTCAGTTCCAGGCTTCTCAGGCCACCAGCAACTACCTGTCTTTGAGGCAGGGTGATCTTGGACACAAATAGTTTCTCTTAAATGTTATAAAACAAAAGGCATTTAAAATGAGGAATGGCTGGGTCCTCTAGAAAACCAGAATCTGTTATTAAAACAAAGTACAAAAGCAAATATTATACCTTTAAAGAAGACTCCTTGTGAGAGGAACAAGTAAGAAAAGGGATACTCTGAAATAAGTTGTGGCAGGGGCAGTTTCAAAATTTAATATAACAAAATATTTATTAAAGGGAAATGATTGTACTATTGAATGGTTAGGAAGCTATAACTTCTTTTCTAGTCTCCAGATAACTTTCTTTCCAATCCCACTTTTATGTGAATGAAAAAATTTTGTGGTTCTTCACAGTTTACAAGATCAAACTTAAATCCCCTAGCATGGTGTCTAGGTCCCATTCCAGCCTGGCCCCAGCCTGCTTCCAGCCTCTTCTTCCATGTGGTCCCCATAACCACTTCATTTTATCCGTCTATATGGCATTTATAGAAAGGCGCCATGTGCAAGATATTGCTCAGTGCTTTGTGATCTAACACCACATTACTCCATGTTGGTGGGGGCTTTATTAGTTCACCATGCTCCTACTTAGACCCTATTAAAAAATTATGAGGTGCTGAGTGCCTGGGCAAGGATTGTAGCAATGGCTTAGGGATGAGGGGAAGGAGGACCAGGATGTGTTAGGAGAGGGAAGAAAGACATTGCATAACAAAAATAATGGATATGATCCACCCCGTTTGCTTGATTTTCAGTGATTTTTCTAAATTCCTATGAACTCACCTAAAATCATACAAAATGAAATTGGCTAAGCAAGGTATGATATTGTAACACAATGGAACATCACATAGGTACATGAAAATGTGTATATGAAATAATGCTACTACTAATAATTAACATTGATTGAGTGCTTATTACATGCTAGGCACTGTTGTAAGCATTTCATGTATATTTTTTCATGTGACTCTCACAACAACCCTCTGAAGGCAGGTACTATTATCCCAATTTTATGGGTAGAGAATACAATGTACAGAAAGGTTAAGTGACTGGTCCAAGGACACACATCTAGCATGTGCTAGAACCAGAATTTGAAAGGATGTATTCTGGTTCCAGAGTTCATGTTCTTAACTGGTACACTACAACTGTCTCTGTACATGAAAAAGAACATCAAAAATTATGTAAACATAGCTACCCACATATACATACCTTGTTAAAGACAATTTGCAGTGATGCAAATTATTGGATTTGATGTTACATTCATTGTTCTGTAAAGAATCTTAAATCCATAAGGAGAGGAAAAGAGTAAGAATAGTTTAGTGTCATGGAGGTCAAGTGAAAGCAATTTAGGAAGGAAAATGTCAACAGTGTCAAATGTTAACTGAGTCAGGAATTACCTTAATAACTTTAAGCAAGTCACTTAGCCTCCTTAGTAATTGTTTCCTCATCAGTAAAATTTTCTATTACCTTACAGCTATCTTTTGAAGATTGTTGAGGTAATGTTAATAAAGCTTTTCTGATTTCCTTTGATAATACAGACTTTTTCAAAATACCAAGCATAATTGCAGACCATTATTTCTAGGATGTAAAAAACTTGAGGCAGAAAATATGTGAAGTTTTCAGTGGTTGTGCAGCAGTCTAAAGTGTTTCATGTCCTTCAACTCTGGTTGAGTGGCAACATAATCTGAAATATCTTGATATTTGGAGGAAGGGATTATCCACAGGCCTTATACTGTTGTTATATTCAAACCAAGCTCTTGGAGGCATCTAGACAGCCCCAGGTCAAGAAGACAACCTGGTATTTCCAGTTGAGTGTCTCCTGCATGTCTTTGGCCACCATATTTATCTAAGGCTAAAGTGACCTTTTACATTTTTTCCCAAAGGGAGATCATGATCATGCTATAAAAGACTTTATGTTCATCTTGCCCAGGCCAAAAAGTACTTGAAAGTTACTTTAAATTCTCAGTTATTTATAATATCTGATAATCACACTATTTCAATTAATGTCAGTTACTCAGCGGGTCCATTACTAATTTTGTTTCCAAAATATTTATCTGTAATGGGAAAAATTCTTTGTGAGAATCTATTCTGATGGTGACGTATAAGTTATAGCTCAACTACAGGTAACTAAAGAAGGGGGCTATCTGTGGGGCCAGTACCTATTAGTGCTTTCTTCGTTATTGCTTCTTTTCCATTCTGCTTTTGGCTTTTGGTTCACTATCGATAGTCTTCATAAAGAAGGGGTAAACAAACAGTTCAGAAAGCTCAAGTAATCATCCCAATATAATTCTCTCAGACTCCAGTGCATTGTTGATTTCAAATGTTCGATTGAACATTTGTTCAATAGTTTCTCCTGTTTTTGACCCGTGTAAGTTTTGGGGGTAGAAATCACAAATCATCAGTAGTTAATGTGGGTCACAATGAGATGACTGTTTTTGAAAGTGTGGAACCCTTTTAAAGGTAAGATTTTGAGAGAGTTCAACAGATAAGCCACTGTGTTCTTTACAAAACAAGCTTTTATTGCTAATGGACTTTATAACTACCTCTTATTAAAGACAGTTCCAACATACTTCTCCCAGCAGGAGAGAAAGTAGTATGATAGGAAGAACAAAAGACTGGGGCTCATGAGACTTGGGTTTTAGTTCCTTCCCTATCAGTTTCCTCATCTGTGAAATGACAGGCTTTGATAATCAGAGTGCCCAGACCTGGCTCCACATCAGATTTGCCTGGCAAGCTTGTTAAAACATAGATTCTTCAGACTAGTGCCTAGAAACTCTGAATTTATAGGTCTACGGCAGGGCCTAAGAATCTATATATTTAACAAGCATCCCAGGAGATTCTGATATTATAGGTGTGTAGAACAACAATGTTTAGAAGTCACTGACTTAGTTGATTTCTAAGGTTCCTTTCAGGTTTAAACATATGTAATTCCCACATCAAAGATTTATAATCTAAACAATAGATGAAAATAAACAATTGATAAGAGGAAATATATTGATATTTTCATGCTAGGCATCTGTATTCTGAAATCAGAATTCTGGGTTTCAGACCCAACTAGAAGATGTTGGCAAGACTGTGAGTCCAGCAAGTGTGCTGGAGTCAATTCAGGAGTTCGAACTTGGGAAAGGGATGTGGGCACCATGAGGTCATTTCAGGTCAAAAATTTGGGGTCCAAAGATCCAGGGGAAGGCAGGAAGGCATGGGTAGGAGCAGAAGCCTACCGTACAGGAATGGCTTGAGATTTGAAATTAAAGTAACAAGGGAATAAAGAGGAGTGGAAGCTAAGAGAGGAGTGGAGAAAGAGGAGTTGAGAGTAGGACCGTAAGAATAAAATCTCAGTTCTTGGAATGGCTGTGGTCCATGCATTTATAAAGAAAGAATGTGACTGCCTATTTTTTGCACTAATTTTTGAGTTACTCTCATTGCTGTAACAGAATGAGAGCAACTGCATGGACTATGATTGGAACATGAATGTCTCTTAGGTCATAAGGTATTAGGGATGAACCTGACTCAGTATTCTTCTGACCTTTGGACTATCACTGCAAGGGCTGAGGGAAATGACTCTGACTGGAAAAGGATAATGGCTAGACAGTGTGGGCAAAGAGACTGGAAGATGGAGGTGGATCTGAAGGAGCCTGGCATGTCAGCTCCAATAACTAAGAGAGAGTTGATAACAAGGAATAATGAATAATAGTGAAAGGTTCTTGGCATCAGTGGCTACATTTAATGGAGAGGCTCTTTACTTCACTTTCCACATACAGCAATGACCTCTATAGGTACATTTTGCTATTCCAGTTGAAAGCCAAGAAGAATATGAGCATTATACAGTTGGTGGTCCCAAATGCTGGCAACAGGACTCACTGTGAATCTATGCGTAGAAGAGATGGACCAAGTAAGTGGTGCTTGAGAAAGGTTCTGTGAAGGGCTGAGGCATGGGAATTGTTTTATGTCATTCCTAGGAAGGCCAGGAGGGGGCGCTAGTCATTTGGTTGATACCCTGTAATCTGTAGGATGAGATGCTTTGAGAAGTGTTTTGATCAGAAATAGCAATGAATTTGGTTTACAATATGTCCTCAGTTTTCTGCTATATATGTTATTAGAAAGATATATTTAGAGTAGATAAACTATAAAAATAACTCCATAATTACAACCCTAGAAGTTTAATGTATCATGGACTGAAAAAAGCTTCTTTGGTTTGGTAGAAAAGATGCCTTTGACCATTGTTCACTATGCTCACTTGTTGATATTCGCCATGCACACCATAGTTTTCCCTTCTGGGAGGCTTTTTATTTTCTATTAACTTTGTGGTCTTATCCTTTCCACGGATAACCTTTTAAAATTGTTCTGGGTGTGCACCTTTCTTTAAACCCATAAACCAATGCCCCTTTTAATTTTGCATTCAGAAATAAATACATACTAAGTGTTGTTTTTATCAGATATTGTGAATTATGCCTGTGGTTTTCAGAGAGGTCCAGAGGTGCCTTCTTCGTGGGTTACTTTTCTGTTTCCAGTGTATCTCTTTCTCCAAGCAATGCTCTCAATTCTGCCAAAGTCCTCCACTTAGCGAATTGTTTATGTCCAATCTTACAATTTTCTTGTCAATATATACATCCTTTTGCTTTGTTGGAGAAGGACTATGTAGTTACTGACCCCTGCACCATACCAATTTTTACACTCTTTTACGCTGAAATGGATTTTTCTGACAATTAGGAGAGTTCGGCAGGCTAGACAGAGTGCATGATCTTGGGCTCTAATGTTAATAAGATGGCCAGTCCATCTGCCTGTCTGTTTATAACAATCTCACCATATTTGATAATGTGTAGTTGGGACGTGGAGGCAACTTAGAGGGGTCTCCTCAAGACCCTGGAAATAAGGAAAATGAAATTGCCACTTAAGAGTTAAGCTAGAAAATCAACAAGTTATGGATGAGAACAGAGCTTTGCAAGTTCCCTTTGAAGAGAGTGAATTACAAAAGAACAATAGAGTCACGTATTGTTTGTCCAATTTTGTAAAGTATAAATGTAGTCAAAAGGCTAGAAAGAAATTGCCAAAAATTAACTATTGATAATAGTTGGTGGGAATATGAGTGATGATTACTTTACCTCTTTGAACTTTATTTTTAAATTTTCAAATAAAAAGAGTAAAAGTGGGACAGAGACAGCCTTAACGGCTCCTAGGAAAAAAAGACCAGACAGTAACCTGTCTGACAGTGTTAGCACAGCTGAAGAAAGAATGTGTCAATCAGGGAGTGGGGGTCAGGGGCTGTCAGTCAGGAAAGCAGATAAAAAAGAGAAAGTCCCAGAGAAAGATATTATAGTAGTGCTGATCAGCCCACTCCAACCAGGAGAGAAACCACCTTCTTAGGCTTTGGGCTAGGCACAGAGGCAACATAGTAAAGTTGTTATAAGTGAGGTCCCAGACTGATTTGGGTTCATATCCCATGCCTACAACTCTGCAGCTTTATGACCTTGAGCAAGTGCCTACGCCTTTCTAAGCCTCAGTTTCTATCTGCAACATGAGAATTTTAATAATGGTACTTACCTTATAGGGCCATTGTGAGAATAAAAGGAGATAATTTATATATTTATCACAGTGTCTGGCACACAATAATCCCTCAATGAATGTTAGCTACTGTTACAGTATTTTATTTGTAATATCCTATTTATAGAGATTATTTTAACATGATGCTATAATTAGAAATTAAAATCTTATACCTTGAGTTGATGTTGATGCTATGGTCATTAAGTAAGCTCTGGATTAAAATTTGACTTCTTGTGTTATTTACCAGTAGGGAGATTATGTGAGGGTCTGTCTCCTCATGAATTATATGTATCATTATAAATGGGTATACTGCTGTTCAGCTTTATTCCAACAACCTTTGGAGGGTTTGATAACATCAGTTCAATCAATCTGGGAGGTTATCAAATTGAGTTTTGAGTCTCCAAATCCTGGGCATTTTTAAATTTTAAACATAACCCTCTGTGAGCTTGGTTGATACGAATCCACCCCTGAGAGAAGTATATTATATACACTTCTTGTACCGAGGGCCAGGTCTTGACTTAATGAGGTTTCCTAGCAGCCAGTTTTCCAGCATCCTCCAGCCAAGTAACTCCCTCTGTTTGTATCAAAATTCTACAGAATCAAATCAAAAATCCATTTCGTACTTTCTGTGTATTTTAGTTGCAGTTCGATGCTTTATGTGTGTGTTGTGTGTGTTTGTACAGTACCTTAGTAAAATACTAAAGTGTCTTAGTTGGAATTGATGTGTGATGTCAGCCAACAAGTAACTATGGAGAAATAGCACAGAATTATGAAATTATTAGCACTCAAAGGGATCTTAGCACTCAGCTAGTCCTATCTCCCTGAGGGCCAAGGAGGGATAATGACCTATCCAAGGTGACAGGTCTGTATTTGAGATAGCACTGTGCTCATACTAAAGCATGAAAAATTCCTTTGAGTTACTCATCGTAGCAGAGATAAAAGACTGAAAGAGTGTATCAGAAACCAAGAATGAAACTCAAAGATTGAGGGTCCACATGATTATCATTCTGCCACATAGAAAATACTCCATAGCTAGAGTCCTTCACACTGCTCTTTTGTATTCACTTTATTGACTTTTTCCTTTGTTTTGATATTTTTAATGAAGAAAGAACTGTCACTATTGATTGAGAGCTGACACTTTATGAACCAGGGCAAACTAAAACACAGCTCTGCTAATTTTCCAATACATTTGTTTATCCTAGGCCTAAAATGCTTTTCTTTCTTCTTTTTCCTTAGAAGGGAACTTTTCTTCTACATAGTGCTCCTATTTTACTTGCATTCTCCCTTCAATTTCAAATTAGTTCAATTACTATTTATTGAGTCATTTTCCTTGTCTAGCTTTGTGCTTCTTTGTAAGTCACTATTACTCTTCTTCATATTTGGTATGCAGGTCACCTGGACTCTGCTTTCATGGCCAACTCATGTACTCTTTTAATAAAGATAAAAATCTCCTACCCTTATTTTGTGTTATTTGAAATTTCGGTAATAATGAATATGACATTTCAAACTACTTTCCCCTTTCCTTCTCCAAGGAGAATGTCTAGTCTCCCATACTGGGCATTACGGAGGAGTGCTTACGAGCTCATTTTGAATTCCAGCTCTGCACCACTTACTAGCTATGTGGCTTTGAGTGAGTTACTTCTGCTCTCTGAGCCTCAATTTTCTCATCTATGAAGTAGGAATAATAATAATAATACCTATCTCGTAGGGTGGTTGTAAAGATTAAATGAATTAGTAAAATGTAAGGGGCACTTAGAATGGTGCCTGGTCCAAATGAATGTGCTATGCAGATATTAGTTGTTGTTACTATTATCGTCGTCATTATTGTTGTTACTGTCATTATAAAACTGGTCTGCTGACATCATGATAACCATAATACTCAACCTGGATTGTCAATATCAGCACTGTCTCCAGCAATGCCATGGCATTCTCAGGACAAAATGAACTTTCATTTTAATTTAATGAAAAAAGGGCACATAGCATTTATAGGAGAATGGCATATGATGATTACATCTGCCCAAATGAGCTGATTAAAGAGACATGATTCCAGCTAGGTTGAGACCAACTGTTATGAATCTATTCATCTGGTTGCTCATCAGCAGCAGACCTTTCTTGGTGTCGGTGTGTGCAGGCATGGTACACCAGCACCTTTATGATGAATACTGACATATATGTGCTCAAATAAATTAACATTTTCATCTGGCCCAACTCATTTTGTGGAAACAGGTTTGCAAGCCACTGTGTGAGCTGACCCACATAACCCTTTGGCTAAAAAAATGTACTGTATACCATTGTACTTTTACTCTAACAAGCATTGGGAAATGGCAGGTAAACTTCTCTTTAGTTTTGTTCTTTTTATGGCAACAGTCACTGACCTCTCTACCTGGCATGCTTTAAGAAGCACATTGAAAGGACACCAAAAATTCAATAGAGAAGAAGAAAAGGGACACTGGGAAAAGAGGCGCATTAGAATTTGTCAGCATGTATGAGTACTGGTAACTGGTTCCATAGTAAAAACTCAGATCTGGGCAGTTCAGAAAAGCTTAAGGACATAGCATAGGAATGGGGTAAGCTAATTATGGGTCTATTACAGGGACAATTTGAACATCATTTACATTAGTATTCCAATGAAACATTGATGTCATAGTGTGCCAGGACCACACGGCACCAATATTTCCTTCCCCTCTCTCTGCCCAGAGAATTTATAGCCTAAGACGAATAGAAAACAATTCACTGCTCTAGTTTGGTTTTGGTCATTCTGGGCCAGAGGCATTGACTTTAGTGACTTCCATATGGAGATTTTGGAAAAGGAGAAACTTGAATTTTAATTTGTCTCTTTGTGATGCACGTTTCAAACTTGAACAATAACGTTTTGAGGAGTTTCCCCTCATCTTTCTTTGTTTAAACAGAATTTTCAGTGAGGTCAACTCCACTGTTTTAGACCCCATGCGATGGAATTTATAGCTTGGGTCAGGCTAGTGAGATCAGCTGAGGAGGACACAGTGCAATTGTGCTGTGTCTTCTTTTGCACTGGAATTGAGGATGCCCCCAAGCCCACACTGAGGGGCCCCCAGACATGTTTAAGGAGACTGCTAAGCAACTGGATCAGAAGGCCTCATTAGGGAAAGTGACTGTAAGTTGTATTTTAGGGATTTTGTTTAAAATGCCCAATCTCAAAATCAGCCTTTTCCAGGCACATTGCCAAATGACAGCAATGGACCATTTTTAAAATGCCCATTTAAAATAAGCTGTTTTGAATGTAGCATAGTGACAAAGGTCCCTCTGGCAGAAAGCCACTTTAGACATCAGATCACTCTAAGCATTATTTTAAAATAGTGCCTAGGCCTTTTAGTAATTCAGGCGCTGTTTTCTTTGAACTCAGAAAATGTCAGTGTACCAAGAGCAGACATAAATGGGGCTGGCCTGGCCAACAGCTGGATTTCCTTTTCCACAGATGTTCTCTTCACTTGGATCGAGCCTAGAGAGTGTATATTGTCCTTTTCCAACCGTGCGGATGGAATTATCTTCCCCTGACTCACCCCTTTACCTTCTCCCCCCCCCCAGATTTAAAATATTAAATTGAGTTTGTGGGGGTGAGGGACTGGGGAGTTAAGAGGAAAGAAATTCATTGTGAAGTATTGAGGTTGAAACTCCTAGAAGAAAATAGAAAAGCATCCTGCTATGAGGAAGGTTCTATGCTCAATCCCCCTACCCCCACCCTGCAATCTGGAATAGCAATGGGGAGGTAGACGCAAAGACTGCCAGAGGTTTGCCAAAGAGAGTTCTGAAGTCGTGGGTGTTGGCCTTGTGCAAATAAAGACTTATAGTTTTAACAGAAGCTTGGGGACAAATGGCAGCAAATGGACAAATGGCCCTTGTCTCTAATCCTGAAAGTAAACGAGGTAGCACGGAGTGGCTTGCTTTCTATTTCTACGTCAGGGCCTGGGGCTTTCTCTGAGATTGTAATATTGTAAAGGAAGCTTGCCAGAGATACTCAGACAATACAAAATAGGGAAGCTGAATCAAGCATTTATATTTGTGGGAGTGGTTGCTTATCTTTTTGACCATACTCTCTCTTCTTCCAGGTTATAATTCTAGGATTATTTCAATTGCTGCCTCTCCATTTTATAACTTCATGTTAAACTCGTTTCCAGATTTTGTTCAAATAATCAACTGTTTGAGATTGTTCAGAAAGTCCAACTTCATTAGGTCACCTCATCTTTAGTCATTAGCCTCACATGTGATTGTTTTATGGGACAATAATGTCAACCCTTGTTCCAGCAAAGTCACTGCTCTGTGGAGGAAGGTGGTGTGCTTTTACAGGCAGAGATCTGGCATTGACTACAAGGAACTGTTGTACATCCTTTATATATTTGAGTCTTAAGAAATCTTGTCATGTTTAAAAAGAAATACATTCTCAAAAGAAGAAATACAAATGGACAGAACACATATGAAAAAATGCTGAGCATCACTAATTATCAGGGAAATGCAAATTCAAACCACAATGAGACACCACCTTACCCTTGTCAGAACTGCCATTGTTAAAAAGTTAAAAAAACAATAGATGTTGGTGTAGTTGTGGTGAAAGGGGAATGCTTATACACACACTGTGAGTGGAAAAGCAAACATGTACAACCTCTGTGGAAAGCAGTACGGAGATGCCTCAAAGAACTAAAAGTAGACCTTCCATTTGATCCAGGAATTCCACTACTGGGTATCTACCCAAAGGAAAAGAAGTCATTTTATATAAAAGACACCTGCACTTGAATGTTTATCACAACACAGTTCATAATAGCAAAGATAAGGAATCAACCAAAGTGCCCATGAACTGATGAGTGGATAAAGAAAATGTGGTTTATGTATGGGTGTGTATATACACACAAAAACCATGGAGTATTACTCAGCCATAAAAAGGAATGAAAGGATGTCTTTTGCAGCAACTTGGAAGGAACTAGAGACCATTATCCTGAGTGAATTATCTCAGGAATGGAAAAATAGATACCATATGTTCTCACTTAGAAGTGGGAGCTAAACAAAGGAGATATATGTGTGTATATATATACACACATATACACATACACATGCATATATATGTATATATGGTCATAAAGAGCTGTAATTAACATTGGAAACTGAGAAGAAGGAGGGAGGGTGGGGGTGAGGGATAAACATCTACTTATCAAGTACAATGTACACTATTCTGGTGATGGGTACACTGAAAGCCCTGACTTGAGTATGATACAATTTATTCACATAACAAAAAACACTTGTACCTGCTAAATTTTTTGAAATTAAAAAAATATATTCAATTGAGCTTTTAATAAAAGAGATGTTTCTCTAACTCATTTCGTTGAATTTGCACTAGGTTTTTAGGCTCTTCAAATAGTTACTGAAGCCTTTAACAATTGCTGCAGACCAGAATTCAGGAGGTAGCTAAGCCTCAGAATTTAGTTGGTTTGGTGCAAAGAGGTATCAATTAATATTTTATTCAGGCCTGGAGAGATTAGATGACCTGCCTCCTATGTCATACTGGTACTATAGTATTTTTATTACACTTTATTGAGGTATAATTGACATACAAAAAGCTGTATATATTTAATGTGTGCAACTTAATGAGTTTGGAGATAAGTATATAGCCATAAAGCTAGCACCACAATCTATGCCATAAACATATCTATCCCCTCCAAATGTTTCCTCCCACCCTCTTAATTTATTATTATTATTTTTGGTGATAAGAGCACTTAAAAAAGATCTACCTTCCTGGAAAGATTTTAAGTATATACAGTATTGTTGACTATAGGTACTGTGCTATACAGTAGATCTCTAGGACTTAATCGTCTTGTGTAACTGGAAATTTGTGCCCTTTGACTAATACCTCCCTGACTTGCCCTCACCGCAGGTCCTGGCAACCACCATTCCACTCTTTTACTCTATGAGTTTGACTCTCTAAGATTCCTCATATAAACGGTGTCATGTCGTATTCATTCTTCTGTGTCTGGGTTATTTCACTTAGCGTAATGTTCTCCAGGTTTACTTACCCATGTTGTTGCAAGTGGCAAGATGTCCTTCTTTTTAAAGGCTGAATAATATTTCCTTTATCTCACATTGTCTTTATTCATCCATTCATCAAGGGACATTTAGGTTATTTCCATGTTTGGCTATTGTGAATAGTGCTGCAATGACCATGGGAATGTGGATATCTCTTTTTCTACTGTATCTTACCTCACTATTCTCGATGTTAGTAGAACTGACTCTTTATCCAAAAAATGAAGGTGGGGAGAAGGGATGCAGTGGGGTATGAAGAAGGAGAGACATCATACTGAGGTATGTACACACTGTAGTTTTGGATATTTAACAATAATTTTCTTTTTAAACAAAAGAAAAGCAATGCCAAAAAGACATTACCTGCTGGAAAAGGAAGAAAGGTTTGATTCTTGAGAAGATCAATGGAGTCACCTTTACTTACTTTTAAGCTCTTCTTGCAGAAGGAATTCTTTAGTTTGGGTGCTTGATGCTCGATAAATTGTGAAATCCTTCCTCCTCTGCATGTAGACATGATGGACTTTTTGAGATGCATCCAGAATTTATCAAACTCTTCAGCAATCAAATCATAATTGCAAATGGTAGTGGTTGCTCTAGCGCCTTGATGACCTTGAGGGAAACAGAGACTAACACGCCCAGCTAGACCAGGGATTTCTTCAGATTAACACTGTTATTTTCTTACTAGCTGACTGATTTTGTCAGGTTGTAACCTTAATTCTGGATCTTTACCCACCCCCACCCCATTTTCTCACACAGACTCATACCACCCCCACCCCACACAACTCAGTTCTAATGTGAAAGTGAAAATCATTTGTAAAGTTTATAGGATATAAGGGTGATTTACTAGAGGTAAACCATTCCTACCCTTTGACAAACTCAGGGAAAGCCATATGGTTGACCTTTGCTTGTGTGCCACCTCTTCCCATCTGCTATTGAATTCAGCTGGAGTCCTTGTGGTAGTACCTACCTTTCTGCCAAGACTTTGCCTGTGCCAGAGCCCATTGAGTGCACCTGAGCAGCTCTCTCCCCATGAGGTAATCATGCCAGCCCTCGTGAGGCCCCCAGCCTTCCCATTCCCTGTGTTTCATGTGCTGGAATACCCTGCAGGAGACTGAGTCCCAAGAAACTGTCAAGCTCCTGGCCCTTCAGTCCTGTCTCTGCCAGTAGCCCTTTCGAGGAACTGTGACTCAAGGGAGGGCTTGGCCTTTTTGCAAAAGCTAGCTTTCAATTAAATACCATAATTTTATGATTAGAGCTGAGAGGTCTGAGATTTCATACCCATATCAATAATCCCTAAGAAATGCATGGTATTGACCTTTTTCCACTTATTTTCTTATAATTTCCATTTCCTCATGACTCTAAGGCACCACAGGCAATGTATTTCTAGGGAATTGTTCTTGGTAAGTAGTTGGAATCTTTCCAATTTTTTCCTTGTTCCTCATATCCTACCCAAGTTGTGGAGTTATTTTCCTGAAATGTCTACTAATCCCAGTATAGCCAAACAACTGCAGTATTAATATTAAGTTTACTTAGAGTTCAACCAAAAGAAAAAGAAAAATAGACAAGCTCCTCATACCTCAAGGCATTATTGCGTAGTGATTTAGTAGCTAAGCTCTGGATCCAAACTTCTTGTATCCAAATCTTGGCCCTTCTACTTACTTAAAGTTTGGCAAGTTACTTAACCTCTCTGTGCTTCAGTTTTCTTATCTGTAAAATGAAGACAATAGTACGCTAGCCTTATAGGGGGATTCTGAGAATTACATGAATTATTTCACATAAAATGCTTGAAACACTGCTTGGCAGGTGGTAAATGCTCCAAGGATGCTAGTTCTTATTATACCTAAAGCTAATCTTCAAGTGCTATGCACTATTTGCCCTTGAAGAAGAGGGACATAATGGAAAAGGCACAGGACAGATAGTCAGGAATCCTATGTTCTGTTGCTGCCGCCATCTACCACATAGCTGTATGACTTGGAGCCAATCTTAGTTTCAGTTGCCTCATCTGTGAAATTGGGATAATGTTTCCCTTAGCTACTGTTCACATACATGCACACACGAGTGCATATACACACACACTCTTTCAGTGATTGAGAAGGAGATGAGAATTAAATTAGAACACAAATTTTAAAAGTCTGAAATGACATGAGGAACTTTACAGATATGTTATGATGATCTGTTGCCATATATATTATGTATTCTTAAGCTATAAGAGACTCTTAGGACAAAATGGACTCTTATATCCCTATGGTATTTTATACTTTTCAAATAAGATAAGCTGCTCAATATTTTATCACAGCTGGCTATCGCAAGCCTTTAGGACCTAGGTGCTATGTTGTTTGCATGTTTTATTCACAATCTAACAGATAGTGTACATTCAGTAAATATTACATGGAAAAAATGTATTTTACACAAGTGCAGTCAATCCAGGGAGACAGCTAGGATTCTCCAAAAACAATCTTTAAATAGTTTTCTAGCACATGGTTAATGTTGCTAACTTCACATAATGTCAGCAGCCTGTGATGATTTAGGCCCCAAACAAGTTGAAATTTGGACTGGACACATCTTGAGAGGCTGTGGTATGGTCCAGCAGGAGAAACAATAGCCCAGAACTTTGGGGCTTGGGATCTCTTATCTCAGATTTACCTTATCTTTAACAAGAGAGTAGACAGTGAGTCTCATGGCTCTCTATCTGTAAAAAGTGAAAATAAAATTGTTATAATGAGTGCCTAGTGGGTACTTGCTAAGGGTATGAATGAATAAGGCCGTGGGAGGGAGTGTGTGTATAAATTTTAAAGCAACCCAGATCTGAGACTTCTCATTAGTGAAGGGAAGGAGGATGGGGATGCACCTTCTAGTAACCATGGAGAAGGAAGTCTGTTGCTTTTGTAATCACTAAAGCTTTGTCTGTGAAGCACTTACAGAAATACAAAGTGCTATGGAAATCTTTTAATAACAGGTCATAGAAACAATTCTCTCCAATAACAATGGTTGCATAAACTACTGGCAATTGACCTTTCTTAGGATACTAATTTAGTGTTTAAGTGGTTAAAAGGGGAAAGAAGAGCAGGCAAGAGCAAGACTATGTAAAATGCACACATTAATTGTTCTAACAACAACACAAAAGATCCCCTAGTTGTTTTGGTCTTTGTTTTCAATAACTAAAGGTATATTAAAAGGAAATACAGATTTTTATTAGATAAAGGCCCTACCAGAAGGTTTGCACTTAAACATTTAAATGAAGCCATTCCCACTTTATAGTGAAGAATCCTTCATTCAATATGTCCTGAAAAGCCTATATTTTTTTTTCTCTTAAGCTATGGTTAATAACAGTAAATGGTTAAGAGAAGAAACTCTTTAGCCTTGATTCATGAAATTATGGTCAGATAGTATAAAAACAAAATTTCAGCAGGAGAAGATGGCGGTCTCCACAGGAGTTAAAAGTTCCTCATAATTTTCACTTGTTGGAAGAACTTGAAGAAGGACAAAAAGGAGTAGGCAATGGTACGGTTAGCTGGGGCCTTGAAGATGATGAAGATGTGACACTTACAAGGTGAACAGGCATGATTATTGGGCCACCAAGGACAAATTATGAAAACATAATATACAACTTGAAAGTAGAATGTGGATCTAAATACCCAGAAGCTCCTCCATCAGTTAGATTTGTAACAAAAATTAATATGAATGGAATAAATAATTCCAGTGGGATGGTGGATGCACGGAGCATACCAGTGTTAGCAAAATGGCAAAATTCATATAGCATTAAAGTTGTACTTCAAGAGCTAAGACGTCTAATGATGTCCAAAGAAAATATGAAACTTCCACAGCCACCAGAAGGACAAACATACAACAATTAATTTTAGTGGATCTCAAACTTGTCTTAAATCAACAACCTTTTACTCATGTTAATGTCTTGATTAAATATCACAATGAAAAATACCCACACATTAAGTAAAAGAATTCCACCTGGTAAACATAACCTGGACATTTGTATTAAATAAGAATATATTTAATATATGTACACCCATTACGTTTTCAGGTAACAGGGGGAAAAATGCACAAATTTTTCTCTTGTTAAGACACTGTCATTTAAATATAAACCTGGAATACTCGAGATAGAATTCAGGTTTACAAGATGAAAGCATGAAGAGAGGTGTCAGATGGCAGTGGAAGCATGTGTGTTTCTGAAAAGTAAAAATCTCAAGAAGGAAAAACAGAAATGGCATGCATTATCCATCTTGCTTAGTGAAAGAGCTGCAGTTGAAATTGTTTAAAATAGCAGGTACAATGAATATTGTCACAAATCGTGTTAATTTTTGAAGCAGTGTGGGTGCTGACTACTAGTAGTATCAAAAATATGTTCAGGATTGTTTCAACACCTGTATTTATAATAAAAAATGTTGGGGGGGTTGATGAGTTTCTGTTAAAGCTGTTCCTGTGTGTTACATGTAACAGACATGGTAAATATTTGTTTATAGTCTTTGTTTAACAAACCACGCATTTAAGTTTAAGTGAAGTCAACAAAAAGGAAATAGGTGTATGGATATGTGATTTTGAGATTAAAGTTAGTCTTAAAATGTAAATAAAATGTGGAACGTGTGTCCTCGGAAAAAAAAAATTTCATGAGTTGAGAAAACCATAACCAGACCTAGAGTATATCTTAGTGATTTTTTATTCTAGCTAAGACGTAAGTTATTGTTTGCATGGCTCTTTGGAATAATTCATATTTCTTTCCCATAAATTCTTTAGAGAAGGACCATTTTTTAAAATAAATGTTTTTAATTAAATGGAATGATTTGATAAGCTCTGGAGGCCTTTTAACTACTCAGTGTGTGGATTCTTGGAGGAACTGTAGAACTTTGATTCCTTGGGGACCATCAAGCTTTCTTCTGTTAAGAGTGAACTAAAAGATCTATGTGGGTATCATTTCTTAGTCATTGGAACCTTGAATAAGTAAGAATATTTTCCAATCAACCAAGAATTGGCTGGTCCAAATGAAAGCCTGGGAGACAGAGAAGAGTGAAAAAAGAGTAAGGATCATGTCTTATATGAGAAATAACTCATTGAGGTGATAGCATGAAAAATGCTGGCCCAGAAGATTCTGTTACAAGAAATAGTCATTCTTGGTATGTCCACAGTAAAATGGTTTTCTAAACCCCAGTGGCTTCTGCAAGACACATTGTTCTTAAAATAAAGTTTTATCAATTTAAGAAACAGATTTTCAGGCCGGGCGCGGTGGCTCACGCCTGTAATCCTAGCACTCTGGGAGGCCGAGGCAGGTGGATTGCTCAAGGTCAGGAGTTCGAGGCCAGCCTGAGCGAGAGCGAGACCCCGTCTCTACTAATAATAGAAAGAAATTAATTGGCCAACTAAATATATATATAGAAAAAATTAGCCGGGCGTGGTGGCGCATGCCTGTAGTCCCAGCTACTTGGGGGGCGGAGGCAGAAGGATCGCTTCAGCCCAGGAGTTGGAGGTTGCTGTGAGCCAGGCTAATGCCACGGCACTCACTCTAGCCCGGGCAACAAAGTGAGACTCTGTCTCAAAAAAAAAAAAAAAAGAAAGAAAGAAAAAGAAACAAATTTTCATCTGCGGTTTTTCTACACTGTTCTGTTTAGCTAGTTCCTGTTTTTTCAAGGGTGTCTTATCCCTGAATCCAATGTGAAAATAGACATATTCTGAGCCATGACAAAGGCAGCCTTATTAGTGCCTTCCTAATTTTTAAAGTTGCTGTATACATCTGACCCAAATTTTCAAGATGTGGAAAAAAGGTAAAAAGTTAAAAACTTTTGGAAGGATCATATATGCAGATTAAACCAAGTGCCCTGACTACTGCTGGGGAAGACAGTGTTGGACTACTTGTGGGTCCCTGACAAGGTCTTTGCCATTTATAAATACAAACATTTCTATAGTTTCTACTCAAACTTGTGAGAACACATTGCTGAGATATTTTGTCTTCAAGTGATAGGTATAGCTCCTCTCTCTTTCTCCTTCTACTTATTTATTTACTTCCCTGTTTATTTGCATCCTATTTTGTCCCCAGAGGAATTTAACGTGCTCTATAAAAAGGCTCATAATAAAAGTAAGATACAATACAACTAAAATACATAGGAACAATCAGTCAAAATGGAATATGCAGGTAGGAAAGTAAGATGGAGCCAGAAGTAAGGTTATGACACAAAATACATGATATGAAGTTTATTATGCTTGATAGAGGCAGACCATAAATTTGTCTCTAAGCTTTCTAGTAATAAATGTGAAGAGGGAAAAATGATGAGTCACCTGAATCACAGTGTCTGGAAGGTTGAAGTCAACTAGTTGTTCAGGAAAGCTAATGGAGGGTAAATGATCAGAACTAATTAAGCTAATGGAAGAAAGGGGTGGTCAACTATTGCAGACTCATAAATTTTCTAGTAGTTAGGGATCTTCAATTCTTATTTCTGTGCACCCTTCAAGTGAATTGTTTAATTGTCTTCTCTGGTCTATAATAGTCTTTGGGGAAAAATCTCTATCAATCAAATGATATATGTAATAGCCTGTGAAAATATATATTTCTTTCATTCTTTTGTCACTCATTTCTTTATTTCTCATTGATGTACCTTGTATTTGGAAGCCTAGTATGTGAAACTTATATACTCATGGGCCTGAACAAATAAATGGCTTATATTTAATAGCAACTTATTGCTAAGCTCGGTCAATTCTAGTTAAATTAATATGGAACATAAAATGCCAGAAAGATCCCACAGAAATTGGAGCAATACTTTTCGTGTCTTCTCTATGAACTGTTTAAGAAAATGTGGGGCTTTTTTTACAACCTAAATTTGCAGTTTCTATGTGGCTAATTTTTAAAAAATCATTCCATATCCGAAAATAACATAGAAATGTGTTACCTATTTGGGTGGTTTGGTCCATTAACATTTTCCACTGGTTTTTCCAATTAAAATTACATCGATGCCATATGGCATCTATTGTATGCGAAAACTCCCTAACTCATGAAAGAAATGTCAAAGCAGATTGAGGGGAAAAAAGAGGGAGTGACTTAACACTATTCAGTGGTTCTGGTCACTGGTTCCATCAAGGGCTAATTTCCAAGGTCCAGGTTTTTTTCATTTCTTTAAAGATTAATAGACTTTATTATTTTAGAATAGTTTTAGATTTAAAGAAAAATCAAGCAGATAGTACAGAATTCCTATATGCTCCCTCTCCCCAGGGCACAGTTTCCTCTATTATTAACATTATTAGCATTAGTGTGGTACATCTGTTGCAATCAACGAACCAATAGTGATACATTATTATTAACTAAAGTCTATAGTTTACATTAAGATTCACTCTTTGTGTTGCACAGGTCTGTGAGTTTTTACAAATGCATAATGTCTTGTATCCTCCATTAGAGTGTCCTACAGAATAGTTTCACCACCCTAAAACCCACGCTTCACTTATTCCCCCATCCTTGCCCCTCTCCTCTCAAGGCCCTGGCAACTGCTGATTTTTTTAGCGTCTCTGTAGTTGTGCCTTTTTCAGAATGCCATATAGTTGGAATTGTACTGTATGTTGCCTTTCAGGCTAGCTTCTTTCGCTTAGCAATAGGCATTTAAAGCTCCTCCATGTCTATTTGTGGCTTGATAACTCATTTCTTTTTATTGCTGAACAGTGTTCCATTGTATAGATGTACCACACTTTGTTTATCCTATTGAAGGGCATATTGCTTGCTTCTAGTTTTGGTGATTATAAATAAAACTGCTATAAACATTCATGTGCAGGTATTTGTGTGGACATGACTTTTCAAATTAATTAGGTAAATATCAAGGAGCACAATTGCTGGATCACATGGTAAGAGTATCTTTAGTTTTATAAGATGGCAAACTATCTTTTAAAGTGGCTGTACCATTTGCATTTCCACTAGCAATAAATGAGAGTGCCTGTTGCTCTGCGTTTTTGCCAGCATTTGGTCGTGTCAGTGCTATGAATTTTAGCCATTTTAATAGCTGTGTGGTAGTATCTCATTGTTATTTCAATTTGCAATTCCCTAATGACTTATGATATTGAGCATATTTTTCTAGGCTTATTTGCCATCTGTGTATCATTTATGGTGAGGGTGTTTGCTCAGATCTTTTGCTTATTTTTTAATTGTGTTGTTTGTTTTCTTACTGTTGAATTTTAAGTGTTCTTTGTGTATTTTGGATACAAGTCTTTTATCAGATATGTGGTTTGCAAATATTTTCTTCCAGTCTTTGGCTTGTCTTTTCATTCTCTTGACATATGCTTTTCTCTTTATTCTCTTAATGTCGCAGAGCAGATGTTTTTAATTTTATGAAGTCAAACTTATCAATTTTTTATTTCATGGATTATGCTTTTAATGTTATATCTAACAACTCATTGCTAAACCCAAGGTCACCAAGACTTTCTCCCATGTTATCTTCTAGAAGTTTGATAGTTTTGCATTTTACACTTAGATCTATGATCCATTTTGAGTTCATTTTTATGAAAGGTGAAAGGTCTGTGTCTAGATTCATTTCTTTGCATATGGACGTCCAATCTTTCCAGCAATATTTGTTGAAAAAACTATCCTTTCTCCATTGAATAGCCTCTGCTCTTTTGTCAAAATCAGTTGATTATATTTATGTGGGTCTATTCTGAGACTCTGTATTCTGTTTTATTAACTTAATTTTTTATTCTTTTACCAATACCATGCAGTTTTGATTGCTGTAACTTTATGGAAATTCTTGAATTTTGCTCATGCCAATCCTCCAACTTTGTTCTTCAGTGTTGTGAGAGTTATTCTGGGTATTTTGCCTTTCTATATAAACTTTTTTGCCATAAAATATGGATATTTTATTCCAGCTCTAGGAAATGAAAAAATCCTTCCATACACCATTCTAATTTAACTTACATTAATTCAGAAAAGCTAGAGCAGATATATTATGTGTGTACATATAAATATGTATATATACACACACACATATATGTATTTTCAGATTTTGGTCTTATTGGTGTCCATATCTTCATTTTGTTTTGTTTTTTAATAAATGCCCTTAAAAGTCACAAAATGCAACTTAATACTTCTACCTGTGTCCCCTCACCAATCATTTAGTATTGTTTGGATTGCATTCACAGTTTGTTTTGTAATCACTTATGTGACTGGGAAAACTTGATTTAAGTTATACTCAGTTGCCCATTAAACGGGTTTTTTTCATCATTATTTGCAACTTCACACATCTTGTAGTTTTCTATGCAGTCTCTCTGTGCGGTCTACTTCAGCTTCTAGTGCTGTACCGATCTACATCTTCTGGATGGGACTTCCTGTGATCCGTGAGCTTGGGGTCAGGCATAAACTGTGTAGCACCGGAGGTGGATTCTGATTTGGTCTTTCCCTCAGAGCTGGGTTCTGATGGGAAAGGCACTGACTATTTCAGGACGTGAGTTTTTTTTGCAGGTATTTCTGTTTCAGCAGATCTTCCTAGCTTAGTTTTTCTTTAGGTTCAGGGAGTGACTCTTTTTGTTGCGTTTGTCTACAATTATTGAACTGCTTTATAAATTTCATGGCTTGTAGCATATGCCTCTTTCCCTATTACCTCAGCCATTATTACTCACTGAACTGGGTAGCAAACAGTTGCTCTTAAAGTGGCCAGGCCCAGAGGATAAGTGGTTATCTTTTTAAAAATATTATTATTTATTCATTTATATATATATATATATTTTTAGAGACTGGGCTTCACTCTGTCACCCAGGCTAGAGTGCAGTGGTGAAATCGTAGCTCCCTGCATCCTCGAACACCTGAACTCAAATGATCCTCCTGCCTCAGCCTCCCGAGTAGCTGGGACTACAGGTGTGTGCCACCTACCCAGCTACCCAGCTCAAGTAATTCTTTTTTGTTTTTGTTTTTGTTTTGTTTTGTTTTCTTGAGACAGCAGAGTCTTGCTCTGTCGCCAAGGCTGGAATGCAGTGGTATGATCATAGCTCACTGCAACCTTGAACGCCAGGGGTTAAGCAATCCTTGGGCCTCAGTCTCCCTAGTAGCTGGGACTACAGGTGTGCACCATCATGCCAGGCTAATTTTTTCTATTTTTTGTAGATATGGGGTCTCACTCTTGCTCAGGCTGCTCTTGAACTCCTGGCCTTAAGCAATCCTCCTGCTTTGGTCTACCAAAGTGCTAGGATTATGGGCATGAGCCACCACACCCAGCCTCAAGTAATTCTCTTAAACCTAGAACCTTTTCTCACGGAAACCAAACCCACCAATCCTGAAATCAGTGTAATCACTTCCATTTTTGGAAGAAAATCTTGAGGAGCGTTCTTCAGAAAGACACATGCATCTACTTTTTCCAAATTGTACCATATGTGTTATCTAATTTTTCACAAAGATGTAAACACCCTTGCACCAGCCAATAAATACAATAACCAGTTGTAGTGTGAATAGAAGCAAAGCCCATTTATAAATGGCCAGGCTGCTCTTCAACAGATTTAGACTGGAGAGATGGTGCAGTATACATGGGAAGCTACTCTAGTTTCACTAGCTGCTTTTTGGATTCCTTTTCTTTGGCCACGTGTACACTTATAGACATTTGTATCAGACCTGCGGGCATGACTGTCATTTTCCATCCTAAATGCTGCCATGTCTGTGACCCTCTCAGCCATTTTCAGACTCCATATAAACTTTAGTATTGATAGTTGCAAAATAACTTGCTGAGATTTTGATTGGGGTTCCATTGAATCTATAGATCATGTTGGAAAGAATTGACATCTTAATAATACCGACTCTTCCTATCTATGAACATGGAGTATCTTTCCTTTTCTTGTCTTACTGCATTAGCTAGGACTTTGTAAGTACAATGTTGAATAAGAGTGCTGAGAGAGGGACATCCTTGCCTTCTTGCTGATCTTAGGGGAAAAGCATGTAGTTTCTCACCATTAAATATGATATTAGCTGTAAATATTTTGTGGATGTTCTTTATCAAGTGTAAAAAGTTTTGCTCTATTCCTAGTTTACTGAGTTTTTATCATGAATGATGTCAATTTTGGCAAATGCTTTTCTGCATCTATTGATGTGATCATATGATTTTTCTTATTTAGCCTGTTGATGTGATGGATTACATTAACTGATTTTTGAATGTTGAACCAGCCTTGCATATTTATTCCAGATATACATCAGTCATGGCATATAATTCTTTTATACATTGTTGGATTTCATTTGCTAATATTTTGTTGTGAATATTTGCATTTATGTTCATGAGACATCTTGATCTGTTACTTTCCTTTCTTTTAATAGTTTTATCTGGTTTGGGTGCTGCCTTCATAGAATAAATTAGGAAGTGTTCTCTCTGCTTCTATTTTCTGGAAGAGATGGTAGAGAATTGATATCCTTTCTTTCTTAAATATTTGGTAGAATTCACCAGTGGACCCATCTGGCCAAGGTGCTTACTTTTTGGAAGATTATTAATCATGGATTCAATGTCTTTAATAGATACAGGCCAATAATCTATTTCTCCTTGTATAATTTTAGATAGTTTCTGTCTGTAAAGAAATTGGTCCATTTCATGAGTTTTATCAAGTTCATGGACATAGAGTTTTACCCAACATTCATGTATTACTCTTTTATTATCCATGAGAGCAGTAGTGATGACCCTTCTTTCATTTCTCATGTTAGTAAATTGTGTCTTCTATCTTTTTTTCTTGGTTAGCCTGACTAGATATTTTTAAATTTTATTGATACTTTCAAATAACCAGCTTTTAATTTTTTAAAAAATTTATCTATTGATTTTCTGTTTTAAATTTCATTTATTTCTGCTCTAATTTTTATAATGTATTTTTCTGCTTACTTTACATTTATATTGCTCTTCTTTCTCTAGTTTAATGTGGCAGAATCTTAGATTATTGATTTGAGATCTTTCTTCTTTTCTAATATATGCATTCAATGCAATGAATTTCTTTTTAGGCACTGCTTTTGCTGCGTTCCACAAATTTTAATAAGTTGTATTATCATTTTCATTTAACTAAAAATATTTAAAAATTTCTCTTGAGACTTCTTCTTTGTCCTGTATGTTATGTGGAAATAGGTTGTTTAATTTCCAACATCTCTTTCAGTTATGATTTGTAATTTAAATCCATTGTGGTTTGATAACATTCTTTGTTTGATTTTTATGCTATTAAATTCATTAAGGTATATTTTATGGCCGAGAATGTGGTCTATCTTAGTGAATGTTCCATGTGAGCTCGAGAAGAATGTATATTCTGCTGTTAATAAATGAAGCATTCTATAAATGTCAATTAGATCCAGTTGATAGATGGGGCTATTCAGTTCAACCATATCCTTGCTAATTTTCTGCCTGATGGATCTGTCAGTTACTGATAGAGAGGTGTTAAATGCTACAAATATAATAGTAGATTTATATACTTTTCCTTGCAGTTATATCAGTTTTTGCTTCAGGTATTTTGTTGCTGTGTTGTTAGGTGCATACACATTAAGGATTGTTTTTGTTTGTTTGTTTTTCTTTTTGGAGAGCTGCCGCTTTATCGTTATTTAATGACTCTCTTTATCCCTGATAATTTTCCTTCTTCTGAAGTGTGCTTAGCCTGAAATAATTTAGCTACTCTAGTTTTTTCTAAAGTAATGTTAACATAGTATGCCTTTCTCTTTCCCTTTATTTGTGTCTTTATATTTAAGAGGTTTCCTGTAGACAACATAAAATTAAGTCTTGTTTTTATAACCACTCTGATAGTCTCTATCTTTTAAGTTGTGTATTTAGAACATTCACATTTAAAGTGATGATTGACATAGGATTAAATCCACCATATTTGTAACTACTTTCTATTCATTTCACTTGTTCTTTGTTTTTGTTTGTTTTTGGTTTAAAATTTTTTGGGGTTAAGTTTTTCTCTCTAGCTCTGCCTTCTCTGGTTTTAACTGAACATTTTATATAATTTCATTTTTCTCCTTTCTTAGCATATCAATTATAATTCTTTGTAAAATTTTTTAGTGGTCGCACTAAAGTTTGCATATACATTTACAATTATTCCGAGCCACTTTCAAATAACACTGTATTGTTTCATTAGTATTGTATCTCATTACAGAGTATTTCCAATGCCTCCCTCCAATTTCTTATGACATCACTGTCATTCATTTCATTTATCCATGTGCTATAATTACCAAGTACATTGTTGCTTTTATTACTTTGCACAAACACTTATCTATTAGATCAATTAAGAAAAAGAAAAAGACTTTATTTTACCTTCATTATTTCTTTTCTAACAGTCTTCCTTTCTTTGTATAGATCTGATTTCCTGACCTATATGACTTTCCTGAAGAATTTCTTTTAACATTTCTTGCAAATCAGGTCTACTAGTGACAAATTTCCTCCAGTTTTGTTTGAGAAAGTCTTTATCTCTCCTTCACATTAGAAGGATAATTTTGCTGGACACAGAATTCTAGGTTGGTGGGTTTTTCTTACTTTCAACATTTATAAATATTTTGGTTTACTCTTTTTGTGTGCATAATTTCTGATGAGAAACTTGATGTAATTCTTATCCTTATTCCTCTATAAATAAGGCAGGGTTTTTTTCCTTTTTGGCTTCTCTGGAGATTTTCTCTTTGTCTTTGATTTTCTGCAGTTTGAATATGATATGCCTAGGAATAGATATTTTGGTATTCCTCCTGCATGTTATTCTCTGAGTTTTGAGACCTGTGAATGGTGTCTATCAAACATTTTGGAAAATTCTAGGCCATTATATCTTCAAATATTTCTTCTGCTCCATTCTCTCTTTCTGGAATTACAATTAAACATATTTTATACGTTTTGAATTTTTCTCAAATTTCTTGGATATTCTTTTCTACTTTTTTCATTCTTTTTTTTTCTCTCCCATTTCATTTTGGGAAGGTTTTATTTACATATCTTCAAGCTCACTGATGCTTTTTTGGTTGTATTTGGTATACTGATGAGCCCATAAAAGGTATGCTTCATTTCTGTTTTGGTGTTTGTGATTCCTAACATTTTTTGATATTTCTTGGAGTTTCCATCTCTGTCTTTTAATTACTCATTTGTTCTTGCATGTTCTTATTCCATTAGTACCCTTATTATATTAATCATGGTTATTTTAAATTCCCTGTATAATTCCAAAATATGGGCCATATCCAAATGTGGTTATGATAATTGCTTTGTCTCTTCAGGCTGCTTTTCTTGCCTTTTAGCATGGCTTGTAATTGCTTGTTGAAAGCAGGGCATGATATATTGAGTAACAGGAATTTGAAGTAATTAGACTTTTAATGTGAAGTTTTATATTAATCTGGCTAGAAGCTGGGCTACTTAATGTTTATTGTAGCTGTAGGTGCCAGAGATTTGTTTTTCTCTAGTGCCCTTGTTTTGTTTTTTTTTCACCCATTGTTTTGGGGTTTCCCTAAGAACTCCTTCTTAAATAGGATCTGTGTCTTGCAGCCCTCTCAGTTGTAACTGCTGTTATACTTCAAACCTACCGATATGGTGGTAGAGTGCAGGGGGAGTGGACGTTGTCTGTACTCTAATGATTAATCTCAGTATTTTATTGGGCCTAAGTCCTTGGGCTGCGACCTTGGGCTAGAAGTTTTTCCTAGCCCTTTTTACCTGTTATGTGTGACAAGAAGGATAGAGGGGACTATAGTTATCTAACTGCCCTTCCTCCAGGTATATCAGGCTTTGGTAAAATTGTGTCCCCCTTGGGAAGCAGGCATTTTTTTATGAAGGAATGCTCATGATGTATTTCAAAATTATTACTTTTTCTTTCCCCGTGCATGACAAATAAGGAAATTTTTCTTGAATCTTCACTGGGAGAACTTTGTGTGGTTTCTAAGGGTAAAACCCAAGGAAGTGTGGTGGATCCATAAGTCTGGGGTTCCAGGAGTTTTGAACTCTCAAGCCAGTCCACATTCACACTTTAGCAGCTCAGTAAAATTATCTGTGTTCCTTATAGTTTATGGCTACAGTGGCTTCTCCTTCAGGTAAGCTGAGCTCAGTTGTGATTCCTTGTATTTGTGTGTCTCCCGAGATTTCAGGGTGGCAACTTGGCCTGAGTGCAATTCCTTGATGGGTATAAGAAGAATTATGGATTTTCAGTTTGTTCACCTATTTTCTTGTTGAGGATGAGAGTGACAACTTCCAAAGTCTTTACATGTTGAAATTGAAACCAGAAGTTTCCCAACATCCAGTTTTTAGGGCTGAAGCAAATTTGGAATTAGCAAGGGCTCTGGTGAGACTGACCTACATTCAAATTCAGGCCTAGGCATTTAACAAGAGGTATTACCTTATGTGAGTCACTTAACCTCTCTGAGTCCTAGTTTCCTCACCAGTAAAATAAAAATAATTCTAAATACATATGGCTATGTTAAAGTTGAACAAGAGGACAGATGTGAGCAAGTTCACCACAGATGCCGGCATATACCTTGCAGGTACCTCATAAATATCGTTTTTCTTTTTCCATTAAGTTACCTGAGCTTCCACTGCTTAACTTGACCAATTAAAAAAATAAATAAAAAGGTACCTGTGTTTGAAAACAAGGACCATTTTGAGTCCAACCCACTGTGAGGCATTTAGCCTAGAAACATAAAAGTATTTGCCATTCTTACAGCATTGGAAAATTTGCCTTGAAAAAAATAACCTGCTTCTATAATAACTATTTTATTCTAAAGGACTTGAAAGGGACTTCATGGTTCATTTATTCCTCTCTTCTTCCAATCCTAAGTATACTCTTATTTTTTTAATACCGAGTTTACTACTGAAAAGGCCCATAAAAACACATTTCCTTCTCTCTGGGACTGAATACAGGAACATCAGCACCAAATACTAAGGACAATCATTTGCTGCAGTGATAAGCTATATGGCCTGAGAAGTAGTAGAAGTTAAAGAGAGATAATAACCTGATTGTACACTTTACTTATCAAACCACATCTGGAAATCATATCTCTTTTTGAGCACCATAATTTAAGGAAGACATTGACAACACTAGAACATGTCCAAATAGTGGTGACCAGGATGGTGTAGAGGCATCTAGAAATCTATAAACCTTGCTATATTAAGATATATATTAACTCAAATTTACTAGATCTATTTATCTGCATAATTGATTCTTATAGAAGAATTATAGAAAATAGAATTTTCTATTTAGTGCCAATTTTTTCATGATAGCTCTGATTTTACATTGTTTCAATTTTTCCTGGATATAACTTTTGACTTCTTCCCAGGAAAGAAAGAGGAAAACCTCTCCTAGCTGAAGTGTACATTGTAATCTGACAAAAAAAATCAATGAGCTAAACTTTCTTGTAGTAATTCTAGCCCTTGACTTCATTTCATGAAACCTCAAGTTGCCAAGAAAAGCTGAGCATCACTTTTCACCTAGTGTTGGTTTCTGTGTCCCCCAGGAGCATTTACCTGTGCAGTTATGGTTTGGTGATACAGAAGTAAGGGGGCTGGGCAAAACCCAGAGATGTGCTAAGTGAATTCTGAACTGTGGAAGTTGGAGCAGGGAGCCCATGTGAGGTTGAGGTTCAATATGACCCCCTGGCCCTTTTCCCCTGCAATATGCGTTGTTGTTATTCTTTCTGCAGAAGAGTTCATGATCTTTTGTAATTTTCTTTTTCTATTGATCTAGTAGTGCTAGTAACAGAAACTTAAAAAAAAAGTTTATGACAATACAGTCTATGGAATTGTCCTATTTATGTTTTGCACATTTGATACTGAATACACTGTACTTAAGATAAAATTTGCCTTGTAGAGAATTCATTTTAGGTTTTTGCGTGGATGATTGAGAACCAGAGGGATAGCATCTCCACAGCAGTCTTCTCCTTTTTCTTACATCGTACTGACCCAAGACAAAAGCAAAAGTGTGCCTCTGCTTTGTTGGTCTTTGGGCTGCAATTTCTCCTAGTACACTTCCATTTAAAGAGGGGAAGACAATGGGAAAATAATGAGTTTAAAACAGAACTTAACCAAGGTTTTTGAGGATATATGATCGTTGGCTGTAGGTCTGAGGGCAGCGTGAGTGAGACTGTCACTGGGAGACACTAGTTTGTGTTAATTACTTTTACTCTGCAGCAGTGTGCCCCCTAGGAACATGCTTTAACTCTGCTGAGCCTCAATTTTGTCATCTATAAAATGGGAATTGTAATACCAAACTCAAAAGATTGTGGTAAAAAGTAGATGTCATAATATACTTGGAAATGTTTTGTAAGCTCTAAACCATATAGCTTGTGGGTACTCCTAAAATAAGGATGTTTTATCGCTTACCTCCATCTACACAGCACTTACGTACCCCTAGTACCTAGCACAGAGCCTAGCATTTAAGAAGTGATTTCTAGCTGAAATTAAAAGGAATAGTTTTAAATCTCCAAATTTCTGATGATTTTAAAGAATTCATTGACTGGTCCTTTGTATTGGGCTAGATGATCTCTTGGCCTCATCCAACTTTCAGATACAAGGATTGAGAATAAAATAACCATATGGAGTTCGGAGGATTGTTATAAGATAGATTAACTTTCTAGGAATTGCTTAATGTTTTAAATAAAACAAAACAAACAAATGAACATGCAACAATTTGTAGCAAGGCAGATTTTTCCCAGGGTCACATAACTGCAAAGTAGAAGTAATCAACACAAACTAGTATGCCCCAGTGAGAGTTGTACTGTTGCTGCTCTCAGACCTACAGCCAACAAATATATTCTCAAAAACTTTTGTAGAAAGTTAAGTTTTGTTTAAACTCATTAGTTTTCTCAAGTGGGCTTGGACGCCCAGTAGAATTGCACTGGAATCAATTCAACATTGCTAGGCATGGCATAAGCCCAAGGGAAGAATATAGGGAGTGTGTTCTACTTTGAGACGAATCTGGGGCAGATGGTGGTAGCACAACCTAGAGCTCACTTCTGCTACAGATGACTAAAATGTTGGGGTAAGTGATCCCAAGGAACTGTTGGAGTACAGTCTCTCTAGTAGTCTGAAAGCGGTAATAATTTGATTTTTCAAGGCTCATCAATTGGCATCATTTGGAGTACATCTGTCATGGACCTTTGCACTTTGGAAGGAAATGAAAGGAAGTACTAAGTTAATTTTAAATGTCTCAGGCAACTTGGTTATTTTTATTTTTAAACTCTTTCTTATTTCTTGAAAAACCTATTATTGTGATTGTTTTTCCTTCCCTCATATAAATGTGGAACTCTGATTATTTGGGATAATTTGTGTCTGGAATGTTTCAGTTTGGGGAAAATGACATGGTGACATTATTACTTTGTCTCTCAAACCAAGGATACTAATTAGGTCTTATGTCAAGGAGTTGGGGCAGCAGATGTAATCACGAATTTGTGGTCTCTGTAGTGTCGATAAGGCTTCCAAGCCATGTGGAAGCTGAACTTAGCAAGAAAGCTTAGTAGTTATCCTCCAGATGTTCAGCTTATAAATACCAGAGGTGTTATTTTCAATACCAAATGATAGATAAGTGCATGGAATTTTTTTCCACCCAGATACAAATTCAGTGGATAAATTCCATTTCCAGGTCTGGCAATCTGTCAGATAGCTCCCTTTAAAATTATCAGGAGAAAATCTACCAAAAATGAATAAATTCACGCTAGCTTTCACTCTTGGCTAAGATCTTGCCTCTCCTCCAGGGATGAATAGACTTAAATTGTTATGTGAGTTTATATAGTATATGGTTTGTTGTCAAATATTTACCTCTTTATAAAAATGAAATGTCCTGAAATACAATTTTTTTATCTGAATAAATCAATGAGAGAAAGAGAAATAACTTCTCATTTAGCCAATTTTTAATCAATATTTTCATGAAAGGCCAAAATGTTGACTGAATCCTGGCTTTCATCATTTGAAATATAATTTGTGTGTTTAAGAATTTATGTGCACATCAGAGTTTGGCCTTCATGTTCCAAAAGGCAAATTGATTTATAGGAGGAAACAACTGCAAGAGTAGAGGCAATGCCAGAAATGAATGAGATTCAATTATTTAAGGCAAATGGGACCTTAATCACCACAGCGATAGAGAAATCTCAAATTCAATTACACCCTGGATTTTCATGCTTTAATTTGTGGACATTTCTATATCTCTTATTTTACAGAGGCCTTTGAAATTGTTGTTCGCCATGCCAAGAACTACACCAATGCCATGTTCAAGAACAACTACCCAAGCCTGACTCCTCAAGCTTTTGAGTTTGTGGGTGAATTTTTCACAGATGTGTCTCTCTACATCTTGGGTTCTGACATCAATGTGGATGATATGGTCAATGAATTGTTTGACAGCCTCTTTCCAGTCATCTATACCCAGCTAATGAACCCAGGCCTGCCTGAATCAGCCTTAGACATCAACGAGTGCCTCCGAGGAGCAAGACGTGACCTGAAAGTATTTGGGAATTTCCCCAAGCTTATTATGACCCAGGTTTCCAAGTCACTGCAAGTCACTAGGATCTTCCTTCAGGCTCTGAATCTCGGAATCGAAGTGATCAACACAACAGATCACCTGAAGTTCAGTAAGGACTGTGGCCGAATGCTTACCAGAATGTGGTACTGTTCTTATTGCCAGGGACTGATGATGGTTAAGCCTTGTGGTGGCTACTGCAATGTTGTCATGCAAGGCTGTATGGCAGGTGTGGTGGAGATTGACAAGTACTGGAGAGAATATATCCTGTCCCTCGAAGAACTTGTGAATGGCATGTACAAGATCTACGACATGGAAAACATACTGCTTGGTCTCTTTTCGACAATCCATGATTCTATCCAGTATGTCCAGAAGAATGGAGGAAAGCTGACCACCACCGTGAGTACCAGTTTACAGTTTTCAGAGAAACTGGGAGTTATTGGGGTGGGTGGCTGGGTCAGAAGCCAGTGCCAATGGAAAGAAATGAGAAAAAAAAAACTAGAGAGTAGGTAGGGATAACAGATGAACTGAATGACCTCATAGAGTTAGGCAGTGCATTAAGACCATAGGCTGGGCCGGGCGCGGTGGCTCACACCTGTAATCCTAGCAGTCTAGGAGGCCGAGGCAGGAAGATTGCTTGAGCTCAGGAGTTTGAGACCAGCCTGAGCAGGAGTAAGACCCCCTCTACACAAAGAAATAGAAAAATTAGACAGGCATGGTGGTGTGCACCTGTACTCCCAGGTACCCGGGAGGCTGAGGCAGGAGAATCACTTGAGCCCAGGAGTTTGAGGCTGTAGTGAGCTATGCTGATGCCACTGCACTCTAGCCCAGGAGACAGAGTGAGACTCTGTCTCAAAAAAAAAGAAAGAAAAGAAAGACCACAGGCTATATGGAGTCATAAAACCTGGCTTTGAATTTCAGCCCCACCCACTTCCTTGCTCTGGGACGTTGGGGAGTCATTTTATCTTTATGAGCTTCATTTTTCTGATTCATGGAATAGAAATAAAAAGAATATCTACTTCATAGAGAACAACATATGTTAAATCACTTAGCATGTGTCTCATACATGGTAAGTCTTTAATAAATGTTAGCTATTCTTATGCATTGTCGTCAGTTATCATAATCTTCGTGACAACCCTGTGAGGTGAGAGCCATTATCTTCATTTTATAAATGAAGAAACTGAAGCTTAGTGAAATTGCAGCTTACCCAAGGGCACCCAGCTATAGTTAGTGGAAAAGCCAAGCTTCAGAAATTGATCAGGTCTCCCTTTAATTTGGTTATCACCAATTTTTCTGATTCTGATTTTATTTTTTGTGCTTTTAATCATGTATGTCGCATTACCATTTTGAGTAGTGACTTTAAACACAAGAGATCCAGTTAGAACCCACTAATTAAACCTCACAAGAACATAAGCAAGGCAAACATCCATGTTCTCCAGTGGTTGTGTTTATAGCCTTGGTTATGCCAGTCTAAGTCTTGTTAGAGGAAGGACCGTTCTGTAAGTGAGGCAGCAGTTTGCTTGGTTTCAGTCAGACATTGTTAGTCACAGAACCACAGGAAGTACCTACTTCAAATGTAGAGGAGAACATATAGCCAAGAGCTAGGAGCCAGATCCCGCTAAGGTAGGATCTGATTACCAAATGCTGCCAACTTTGTAGGCGGAGGTGGCAGAATAATGTACTACACTACCATTATTGAGCTCCTGCTACATCTCAGGTGTTGTGCTGGCAAGTTTACATTATATTATTTCACAGTAATCCATGAGATTGGTCCTAATATTGTCCCCTTTCTACGCAGAAGCAAATGAATCTTAGAGATACTAAATATCTTGCCCAAGGTCACAAAAGTAGTATTTTTTCTTTTTTTGCTGTTTTAGAAACATTTTATTTCTGCTAATTAAATTTTTTTGATATATAATGCACATATTTTCAGGGTACATGTGATAATTTAATATATTCATATAATTTGTAAAGATCAAGTCAGTGTAATTGGTATATTCATCATCTTTAATATTTGTCTTTTCTTCATGCTAGAAACATTTGAATTATTCTTTTCTGGGTATTTTGAAATATACAATAGATTATTGTAAACTATAGTCATCCTACTGATCTATCAAACACTAGGTCTTCACCTAATGGGTACAATACACACTATCTGGGAGATGGGCACACTTATAAGTTTGACTCAAACAATACGAAAGCAATTTATGTAACCAAAACATTTGTATCCCCATGATATTCTGAAATAATAAATAAAAAAATAAAGATGTCAAAAAAATAACTAGTTAAGCGGGAGGAGCTGGGATTCAAACCCAGACTTGATTGGCTTGGTTGACTCACACTCTTAGCTTCTATACAATGCAACTGCTATGTACTCTGAGCCACTGCTTATCCAGAATGTGGAGGGCAGATCGAGCCATTTAGCCTTGTCTTTAAACTGGGGAAGTAAAAAACGATAGGGTTAATTGGCTTTTTTGGTGAGTTAAACTAGGAAGGAGGACAGAAATGATACAACCCTCAGCATGGCTACTTATGAAGCTGCTCTAATTGCCCCATTCACAATGTTAGTCATTTAAAACATATTTGCTAAGAAAATATTTTATAGTTAAAATGAACAGAAATGTCCTAACTAATGATGGTGTTCTTCAGTGGCTAATTATTCCCTTGACTGCTTTATAATTGGAGGCCAGATTCTGGAGCCGTATGCAAAAGTAAATCTCACAGAACTAGAAAAATGAAATGTTAAGTGCATTCATATGTTCATTCACCTAATACCGACTGAGGGCCTACTATGTGTCAGACACAAAGCAAGAGTGCTGTGGTGTGGAAATGCTTTCAGTAGGAGGAAAATAAGGAGACAACATTAAAATACAGAGTGTAAGAGTATTTAAAGGTTGGCCGGGTGCAGTGGCTCACGCCTGTAATCCTAGCACTCTAGGAGGCTGAGGCGGGAGGAACACTCAAGGTCAGGAGTTCGAAACCAGCCTAAGCAAGAGTGAGACCCCCGTCTCTACTAAAGATAGAAAGAAATTAATTGGCCAACTAAAAATATATAGAAAAAATTAGCGGGGCATGGTGGCACATGCTTGTAGTCCCAGCTACTCGAGAGGCTGAGGCAGAAGGATCGCTTGAGCCCAGGAATTTGAGGTTGCTGTGAGCTAGGCTGACGCCACGGCACTCACTCTAGCCTGGGCAACAGAGCGAGACTCTGTCTCAAAAAAAAAAAATAGTATTTAAAGGTTGCCTCTGATATTGGTCATTTGACAGCAACATAATTGGTCTTGAAACTATGTATACTCCTCCACAGCATACTCCTGTGTATGCTTTTAAACACAAAAGATGAGGTAGGGAGCTAGTAAGGAATTAAGTGCACTGTTTTAATCAGGCACTAGACTTGAAGGTTTGTTTAGTAAACATTTATTAAGCATCTGTTTTGTGCATGGCACTTTGTTGGGTGCTGGATATTCAGAATGACTCAAGACATAGTTTTTAAGTCCTGAAAAGGTCACAGTCTAGTTGGTAGACAAATGTGTAACTGAATAAATTTTACCATTGTGAACATTTCACTATAATGTGAATGTTGAAAGGGCTGTGAGAGATTAGCTAGTCAAATACCATTGATTTACAAATGAAGAAATACAGTTCAGGGAGACTTGCCAAAAGTTATATAATTAATGGAAGAGCCAGAAGTAGAGTGCAAGGTCTTCTGCTGCTATAATCTAATACTCCTTCCGTCATACCAGTCTGTCCCCCATTAGACCCTCCCACTCTAAAAGGTCCATTAAGATTTTGCAAACACATAGTGAACCTAAATTGGATAGCTATTTCAGGCTACCAAACCCTGCTACATTTTAGGTGCATGCATGCATATGTGTCTCTGTGCGTGCAAGTGTGCGTGTGTGCAGGGGTGCACATTTCATGTCATTATCATTCTGCTGTTTGCGGGGGGAACAGAAAAGAGGCCTTGGCTGTCAAGAGGTGCTCAGTGATGCAGTCCCTTTCTGTTTTGGCCATTAAGGGCCTGATTGCTCCCAGCTCCCAGCTGGTTATGAGAGCGTGAAGTCTGCCATCCCCAGGGAATGCCTGAGCTAAACCAGAAAACATATGTGAATTCTGCCTTGTTCCAGTTTTATGATCACCAATTCTAAGTAATATGTACCAAATGGTGGGGGTGGGAGAATCATTGGCCAGGTGTGATTCAGCCCATACTCTGTACAGGCCAGAAAGGGACTGAGCCATTTATAGGGGTGAGGGGAAGTGAGGGCTGGGTAGCCTACAGAACTCTATTCATGTTAACAAACCCACAGAATGCCCCAAAGCGAACGCTGATTTAAAACTAAAGCATTAATGAGATTCTGCTGCAGCACCCTCACTTTCCTGTTGTGATAAAATGTAAAACCCTGCCAGTTGGTCCTGCTTGAGGTTCAGTTGTAGTGAAAGACCTCTTTAAAAATATGTTCTTTCTGAGCTCTGTTGGGACTGACTTTTTAGCTAGCTATAAGCCGTGCCATGAGGTCTGCCACACAGAGTCTTTGCCCAGTTGTTTTGGGGGCTACCATGTACACCAGATTATGAAGGTCATTCTGGTCTTCAACGTGAGTGTGTCACTGTTAAATTTTATAATTTTATATGGCTTGCAAGTGCTTTAGTTTTTTCCTAGGATAGCTATCAATACTGCAGACTACCAATGAAGGCATGCAGGTGAATGTTGGGCTGTTGTTGCTGGAAGCACCCCTAGAGTTGGTAAAGCATCCACTTCCTTAACTTGGTTCATCATCACAACCACCTGGGGAACTTGTTAAACATTTTCCTAGAATCCACCCATGGAGATTCTGATACCATAGGTTTGTGGAGAGGTCAGAGAATTTGCCATTTAAAAAGTGCCTCAGTTGATTATGATGCTCCCTTGGGAGCAAATCCAGCCACCTAATTTGGAAGATAAATTAAGGCCCAGAGGTTGTAAGTGAATGGCCTAAGTTCCACAAACTGTTAGAAGTAAAGCTATGACCTCAGATTCTTCATCTCTAAAATGGGGTTGAGATATGGGGATTAAATGAAATGATAGGTTCAGGAACATGGAAAGTACCTGTTAAGTGCCAGTGCAGTACTCTGTCTTACTACATTGTTCTAAGTGCCAAATGGAAAATGGATTTCTGTTAAACTTATTTTTAAGTGCCAAGATCACTTAATGTTACTTTAGTCCAAAGGAAGTGAATAAAAATAATATGTCAAAATTATGTGCGTATGGGTGTGTGTGTGTGTGTGTGTGTGTGTGTGAGAGAGAGACAGAGAGACAGAGAGACAGAGAGAGAGGAAATAAGGGAGAGAGAGAAAATGTGTACTGAAAAATCCAAGAAAATACTAATGACAGGACTGTAAATAGATCCATTTTGCAAACCGGGATAAATATACAAACTAGGATAAATATCTTCGCCCCAAGTGAGTATCGAGTAGGTCTTTAATAATATTTGGGTGAAAGCATCACTCTTAAATTTATCAGCACGTTATTGAATTTTGCATCTTATGCCTTGAGGCAACTACAAATATGTACAGTTTGTAATACATGTATTTTCAGCACGATTGTTACACCCAGATTGTTGAATGCCACAGCTTCCTCTTAAAATGCAACTGCTTTTATCCTGAAAACGATTTTGGTTGACCTTACCATATGCCTGTGTTTGGACTATATGCATAGCCATTGCACATTTCATGTATAATTCATCCATTTATTAAATGAGTAATTATTAGCTTGTTGAATGTTTATCCCTCTCCCAGAAAGTTTCCCAAAACTTTCTATAATTTTGTTAACTTTCTTTGAGCCCCCAAAATAATTGCTCCTGTATCCCTACATGGCTGTGTGCACTTATATTTTTCTACCTGTGTTCATGTACACACTTTCTTTGTTGATTCATCTCATCATTTCTCAGTGTTTTCTCTCCCACAATTTCATTACCTTGGCTTGTTGTGCAAGCTTCATTGAATGTTGTGCAAAAATTGCAACCTTTTCTACCACTGGTATTTCTCCCTTTCTTTTCTCATTGTAGTATTCATTTTAGCACTATCTGAAATAGGATTCATTGCAAGAAACATTCATTAAGCATATAATCATGGAAGCACTAGGATAGACACCGGGGAACATAGGAAGTCACTTGAAAGATGAGCATGACTCCATTGCTGCCCTCAGGGGTCACTCAGCTAGTAGGTGGCGGAGCTAGGACTCAGAGCTGAATCTGTCTGACTCCAAAGCTCATGTGCTTAACCATTATTTTATATTGTTCTCTCAAATAGTTCCACTCTCTTCACCAGAATCTTGATTCCCCAAACACAGGCTAAGTAGGTTTTTATTATATTATTTAATATCCTGTATTACTCCCTACTGTTTTTCCAGCTGCACAATCAGTTTTTGAATTCATTCTCCCTCCTTAGAGACTTTTGCCCTAGAAATTCCCAATGAGATACTAAAAGGCATGTGATTTTTTTTTTGTCTTCATAACACTTAAAGGCACAGAGTAGTTTCTAGGAGAAGAAAGAATGCTTGTGTAGGTGATGGAAGACCCAGTCACACAGTCAGAGAGCTTTGCCTAGAATCTGTGTGAGCGATGCCAGTGGTGAGGGATGGGCTATCTTCCAGTTGCAAAGTAGGGAATCTGTCCATTGGACCAACAGATAGTTTTTCAGGCATCTGCCTTTGATTCTGGAGATTAAAAGTACATGCAGATCTCTATTATAGAGTGTCCTTAGTAGTAGCATTGCTTACTGAGAACCTAACGTACTCTAGTATCAAAGTACATACATGTCCTTTGCTAGGATTTCTTTTTTCTTTTTTCTTTTTTAGGCAGAGTCTCACTCTGTTTCCCAGGCTAGAGTGCTGTGGCATCAGCCTAGCTCACAGCAATCTCAAACTCCTAGGCTCAAGCAATCTTTCTGCCTCAGCCTCCCAAGTAGCTGGGACTACAGGCATGCACCACCATGCCCAGCTAATTTTTTCTATATATATTTTTAGTTGTTCAGCTAATTTCTTTTTGGTTTTTTTTAGTAGAGACGGGGTCTCGCTGTTGCTC